>QEPC01007042.1:1691973-1710594 GCA_003113815.1 Sphenodon punctatus
AGGTGGTCAAGGCCAGCAGTATAGCTGAGTTTAAAAGAGGTTTGGACAAGTTTCTGGAAGATAGGTCCATTAGTAGCTATTAGCCAGATAGGATTGGAGAACAAAACCCTTTACTGTCGGGAGCCTGGGGATGACCCACAGGGAATGGATAGCATGGTGACCTGTTGGGTGCTTCTCCCAGGCCCCCGTGACTGGGCTCGATGGACCGTTGGTCTGACCCAGTATGGCACTTCTTATGTTCTTATGTTCAGCTTGCTCTGGGCAGCAGGGAATCATAGTGACCTGAACCTCTTGGTAGATCAACATATTTATTTATTTATTTAAATCTTCTTATATTCCACAACCCTCCTGCTCACAAAGCAGCTCGGGGCAGCTCACAGCACAATCAACAATGCATAATTAAAACATACAATTTAAAAACCATTAAATTATCCTAAAAATATGCTAAAAGGGCAGAACCAATCCCCTCCTCCCCCGACCCACCCCACCCTACCTGTCCCCCTCTCCGAAGGCCTGGCAGAACAGCCAGGTCTTACACTGTCTTCTGAAAGATGGGAGGTCTGGGGCCAGGCGCGCCTCTGTCAGGAGGAAATTCCACAGCCTAGGAGCAGCCACTGAGAATGCCTTCCCCATCGTCGCCACCCCGGAAACCCGAGGACTTTCAGTCGGGCATCGCCAGCCAACCACAGAGGCTGCGATATGATCTGGGGCCTGAGGTAAGCGGGGCCCAGACCATTTAGGGCTTTATAGGTCATTACCAACACCTTCAATTGGGCCTGGAAGATAATGGGCAGCCAGTGCAGAAAACGGAGCACCAGTGTAATGTGCTCATGGCGACACATCCTCGTTCGGAGACGGGCCGCCGCATTTTTTACCAGCTGTAACCTCCGAACCATCTCCAAGGGTAGACCCACATGGAGTGCGTTACAGTAGTCTAGTCTAGAGGTAATAAAGGCATGGATGATGGTGGCCAGATCGGAGTCCGAGACATACGGCTGCAGCTGTCGCACCAGATGTAATTGGCGAAATGCTCCCCTTGCCACAGCCTCCACCTGGGAATCCAGTCAGAGCTATGAGTAGAGGAGGACCCCCAGACTCCAAACCTGAGTGGCCAAAGGGGAGCAAATCCCATCAACAACAGGCGCCACCACCCCCTCTTCCCTACCCGCCAACATCACCTCCGTCTTGTCGGGATTCAGCTTCAGACGGCTCGCCCTCATCCAATCCCCCACAGTTGCCAGAGACTGCCGGGTCTGGCACCGAGACTGCCGGGTCTGGGTCTGCAGAAAAGGAGAAGTAGAGTTGTATATCGTCGGCGTACTGATGACAACTCACGCTGAACCCTCTCACGACCTCGCCCAGAGGGTGCATGTACTTGTTGAACAGGAAGGGGGACAGAATAGAACCCTGCGGGACTCTAACCCTACAGGATTCTACACGTGACATCCTGGGGAGATAAAATACACTCCCCAAGAACCACCCGCTGAGTTCTCCCGGCCAGGAATGAGCAGAACCATTCAAGAACAATTCCACCCACTCCGACTCAGTCCCAGGGTGGGGATTGGTGTTTGGCTTTTCCGGCTGCTGTCCCATTGGGCAAAAAGCTACAGGAGAGGGATGTTTGCCTGGGTGTTGTAAGTGAAGTGCACAGGATTCCTGACTCCAGATCTGCCGCCTCTGTGACCAGGTTTTGGAACAATGCTTGGTGACTGTGGCCCCCCATCTCCCATGTTCCTGTGTGTGGGACTTTGCCTGCTTAACTTTGCCCTTGGACATGGCAAAGCCCTTGGACTTTGCCCTTGCCCTCGTGCAGGTGCTCTGTCCCAGTCACTCTGCTGTGACCGCCCCCAGGACATTGTGCTATGAGCTGCCTGTTAGAAGCTTTCACCTGACAGGGTGGAAATGGACACGTTACATGTTTGGGCACTGTATAACCCTGAATGGCAATGACTTGTTCAGCAGATGATTACGTTCCCTGTATTTGAATAAGGCACCCGGCATTGTACTCTTGAGTAGGGATGGAGGGCACAATTAGGTGAAGGAAATCACCAGTGTGCTTGGGGAAGCTATACCTTGAGGCGCAGGTCAGGGTAGGAAAATGGGTGCTAATAATCTCACTTAGGTTCTTCTCAATGGGGCTGCAAAAGTACCTAGCCAGCCCAGTTTTGCCAAAAGGGGGTTGGGGGCAGGGAAGCTCCTCTCCACATGCAGACGGATTTAGAAGGGGAAATTTCAAGCCGATTCCAGCCCCAGGCTATGAAACAGTATATAAGCCTCCTTCCCAAAGCACGCTGTCTTTCTTCAGCGTGCCGGCCAAGGGGATCAGTCACAACAGAGAAGAAGACCCGGCTCAGGGATAAAGGATCATGGGTATACTCAACATTCGGAGGGCCAGATAAGGGAACTGAGCACCGTTAGAAGCTTGTATGGTTTGCCCTTTGAGTTTCTTTGGTTGCTTTTGCTTGCTATCACCTTGCCTTTGTCAGACCATTCTAACCAAATGTCTTTGTTTTTATACTTTGTTAGAATAAGCTGTTTTTCCTTTACTACAGTAGGGTGTGTGTGGTCAATTGCCTCTTAGACCTCCAGTGAAGCCTGTTCTCTCTGTCTACTCAGATAAATCCTATCTTCCTTCCATACCCAGGGCATTGAGAGAACCCCTCTTCAACTCTGGACTTCCCGACCCCATGGGGGTATGGCTTGCAGCGTCAGGGAGCTTGGGTAGCAGGGACCAGGAGCGTCCGCCAAGGTTTAGGTGACTGGCTAGAGGGGAAGCCCTGCCACACTGAGTCCCTGCTCACTACATCATGGTGGCACCCAGCAATCTTGGGGTTCAGGCTGTGTCTGTAGGAGGTCTCTAGGCAGGGTTGGAACCCCCATCCGCTCTAAAAGCCAGTGTGTTTCAATGCACTTTCATGGACACACAGCTCTTGTGTGGAGGTTTCTGCTTCCTGCTCACTCCATCAAGGAGTCCCCCTGCTTGTGGCACAAGGTTCATTGCCCCACTCCAGCAGCCATGATCCCCATTGGAACGGGGCCCCATGCCCTGCCAGTGTTTGTCCTGAACTATGTGCTGGACAGATTGTCAGCCTGGCAGGGGGTGGGAATTGGCGTTTGGCTTTTCCATTGGTCTCCCTGATGCATTCCCCCTTGTGTTCCTGAGCTGCCTGTGGGTTTTATGACATGCCCTGGGGGTTCGTGTATTGTCACCCGGTGCCCTTGTGGCTAGCAGCTAGTCCTGCACACCACGGGAGGTGCATGAGTCTGCCTTCCCCTGTCCCTCCTTCCCTACCCTCCCAGATTCCTGCTGAGAGTGAACGGAAGCGGCTGCAGTGGCTTCACTTGCCCATGAATGGCCATGTTTTCACATCATGCGGTGGAGGCATGTTGCTGTGGGGGCTGGGTGGTTCTTGGTCCGACGGGCAGAATAGCTGTCCATTTTTAACTGTGGTCAGGGCTGGTGGGTGGAGGCCAGGTGAGTGAAGGCCATGGACTCCCTGTGCACCGCCCATTTGAATTCCTCCCTCCCCACTCCACGTGTGTGGGCGCTCCGTGGCTGATGCCGACACGGACCCATCCTCTAATTCTGTTGATTTAAAAACAGCCTCTATTGATTTCACTTCCATATTCCTGTCTGTTGTTTTCTCAAGCCCCATCCTCCCAAGTCTGAGTCCTGTGGCATAAGACAATAAATTAATACCACTTTCAACCAACATAGTTTGCTTTCTTATGCAAGTCCTTCAAGTAGTGAAGTTAACAAATGGCAGTGTACATAATTAATGTAAAACTGTGATATATTTCAAAACTTGAAACATAGCTATTAGATAAAGAGTTTTGCTAATTAGATTAAATGAAGCCCACGGACAATTCACTGTTAAAAAGTTCAAAGGTATTGTCTGAAAGCTTGTAACAGACGATGCCTGTGGCTAGATTAGTTGTCCTAAACCCAGGTGTATATGTTCAATGTCCACTTGACCTGGTTGCCAGAATGGGCAGACATAAGCTAATTATTCTTGCTACTACATTAAACCAGAGAGAATAGACTGTATAGCTTCAGAAATACACAGTGAATAAAGCCACTCAACATAGCATTGGTGCACCTGTCATTGCTGGAGGGCAGAGAGGCAAGTGATTCCAAAGGGATCTGACCTTTTTCTTTTAGGCATTGAGTCAATTCCATATCCTAAGGCACAAATTCTGTGTTAAAATTATTCTCTCTCTCCTGGTACTGGTCTTAACAATATACCTCACTATCTCTAACCCATAGCCCATGAAATGCTTTAAAAACATTAAGACTTTGTGTTGGGGGGGAGGGGAGGGTTGTCTAATTTTGAAGAGAGTTACAAGGTCAGTTCCGTTGTTCTCTGATCACAATACATTCTAATTTAAGTTTAGAATAAATACTTTGGTAGATTTTTTTTTCTATTCACTGAGCTGCCAATCCAAACACTGATACCTAACTAGCATTGTAATGAGCAAGTGAAGATAAATGTTAACTCACAAAAGATTCTGCATCAGTATAAGCAACGTAATGTCTGGTATACCATATCCACCTTCTGCTCGTTCTACAGTTGAATTTGCTCCCACAAGATTTGATTTACAAACAATGCCTAATACAGAATTTTCTTTTAAATTATTCACATCTCATAATAATTGATCTTACAGAGTTTTAAGCACTGGAGAGTATTTGATCATAAATTCAGTGACATCAGCCTCCATCTTTGTGATGTTTGTCCAGCTAAATCCGTCCGTGGATAAACCAATAAAGATGACAGCTGCACTGCACTTTATGAGCGTTATTGTTGTAAGATAGCAGGATAGAAATAAAAATGAAGGCAGCTTCCAATTTTGTAGGTGTCTAAAAAGGAGGAACTTACCTAGGTCACCAAATGAAATGATCAGTTCTCCAGTTTAAAACAAAAGGAAGTACTTTTTCATGCAGTGCACAATTAACCTGTGAAATTTAAACCTATGGGATGTTGTGCAATATAAACTTATTGCAAAAAAGATTTGTTAAGTTCATATATAGGTCCATCAGAAGCTACTGTCTAAGATGGTTGGAAGTTACAACCATATAATCATGATGGGCCCAGACCTCTTGATTGTCAGAAATTGGAATTGAATGACAGGAGATGGGTCCTTCCATAAATATCCTGTTCCTGTACTCTTTCCCTGAAGCATCTGGTACTGGCTTCTGTTGCAGACAGATACTAGTGTAGATGGACCATTGGTATGACCACAGATGGCAGTTCTTCTGTTCTCAGATTTGGAATTTTTCAGTTGTACTGTAGAGTTTGTAAATGGAGGAGAGGGGTAAAAATGACTTCATAGAATCAATACTCTCATGAATTCAGATTTTTTGTTTGGGGACACCAAAGTACCTTTAAATATTGTTTTTGTGGTACAAATTGACCTGTTTGGGAAATGTAAGTGGAAATCAACCATTTTAAAACATTTTTTTTATCATCTCTTTTGGTTAGATTGTGATACATTCTTATATTTTCTGTTCTTAATACTCATTGGTTGTACTCCCTGAGAAGGCCACACATCAATATTATTTCAGTACTTTCAGAGTCAAGCTTTCATTTGTGGGTTCAGCAAAGCAAAACAAAACAAAAAATCCAAAACCAAAACAAAATAAATACTAATGGTATCTATTTTGGAAAGCCAGCTGGTACTGATGTTTCAATGAGAAATATAGTTCTTCATAGAACCATGCCATAAACTTCTACTTGCACTTTAGTAAGAAAGAAAACATTACTGTAAATAAATATCTTTGCCTCAGTGTTCACAGTTTGCAACTTGCATAGCCAGCGGTCAATTTTATTGCTGGTTACCTTACAGCAGGGCTGCACAAAGTACGGGCCGAGTGCCGCATATGGCCCGCAAGGATCTTTCCTGCAGCCCGACTCCCACTGGCACAAAGACCTTTCCTGAGGCCCGCCATGCCGCCTCCTGCTCTGGCAATCACCTTTCCTCCAGCCCCCGCACTGGCGCAAACCCCTCCTTCCTCCGGGTAGCAAGGCTGCTAAAGGCGCAGTCTGGATCCTTCCTTCCTCCCTGGCTCCAGCTTTCTGCTGCCGCCGACGTCTCCACCCGAGCCCCTCACCGCCGCTTCTGCCACCCGGATCTCCAGCCCAAGCCCCTTGCTGCCAGGGGTTGGGGTTATGCAAATTGGGGGTGGGATTATGCAAATTGGGGGCAGGACCACATACAGGGTTGGGTCCAAACCAAATTTTCTGGCCCTCGGCACAAATCAAGTTGAGCACCCCTGCCTTACAGCAGCACCTAGCAGTTCCACTCTGCTAGATGCTGTACCAGCACATACAGTAGAAGGAGATGTGCTGCTTCTTGCTCTGAAGAACTTAGTCAAATAGACAAAACTAAAGGTTGGAGAGAAAAAAAGATCCCTGGAGAGATTAAGGTGTCACAACAGGTCAGTTCATCTCCTGAGCTGGTTTTTCAGCCTCCTCAACATCAGAACAGGGCTTTGCATAGCGCTGATAGCCATGTTTGGCCCGTACTGCAGGACATCTCTGGGTTCTTCTCCAGGCTTTTCATCTCGCTTGAGCGATCACCTCTGCTCAGGATCCAGACTTTAGGTTAACTGGTTTGGGTTTCTTTCCCACTTGGTCTATCTGCAGAGAGCCCCTCTCCCTCTTCATAGATCGTCCCTCTTCCCTTTCTCCAGCTGGCTAGCTAATCACAAAAGGCCATACCCAACAGTCAGTCCTCAAGGGTTGCACCCCAAAGCAAATTACGATCATATCCCCATCACAGGGCCCAACCATAAACAGGGCTGGCCCCAGGGTTTGTGAGGCCATGTGCGAAGTCTTGGTGCAGGGCCTAATTTGCATCATTAGGAGGGGGTGAGTTTAGCCAGTCTGGCCTCCTGGGCCTGTTGCTTCTTGCTGCCGGTGCCGCATGTGCCTTGTGCACGCACGCAGTGTGACCGGTCCAGAGGACACCCAAAATGCAGCCAGCCTATTAAGAGCATTATGCCATGAAAAGTTATATATATATATAACCAGTTCAGTTGTGCCCCCATAATCAATTCAATTAAACCCCCACCCCATAACCAGTTCATTTGCACCCCTGGGGCAGCGTGAATTGATTATATGGGGGGTGCAAATGAACTGGTTATGGGTGCGGGTTTAAAGACAGTATTCCTGTTAGCAATAACTCCATTAAAAAGAGTTAGTGAAATAGCAGCCATAATAATCTCAGAACCAGATTTGCAGATTTTCCAAGATAGACATTACTTTACATCCTAAATTCCGACCTAAGATAGTATAAGTAAGACAGTTGTGAGAATGTGGCCCTTTTTACACGGGCCTCTCCCAGCCATGAACATGCAGATTTCTGCGTGTTCATGGGTGGGGGAGCCCCGTGTGAACAATGCGGCCCATAGTGAGTGGGGGTGCGTGTGCAACTAACATGCATCCCCACTCACTCCCCACTTGTCCCCACGCACGGAGCAGAGGCGGATGAGGGATGAGGACCAGAGACAGGGAGGGGAGGCAGAAGAACTTATTCGGGCAAGTGCAGGGCCCCAGCTCTTCGCGGAGCCATGTGCAGCTGCACATGTGGTACATGCTTGGGGCTGGCCGTGACCATAATACATGGGTTTTTTTAAAATAAAGCAACCCAAAGTTGGGTGTGTAAAATACTCAGTTTAAATTCCCTATGTATGTAAGGGTAGTCTTGCGATGGCAGCCTTGCTTAGCTATACAAGTGTACCTATCTGTGAAGAGGGTGTCAGTGTCCTTTTCAGCTACTGAGTGTTGCTGCTATTTGGCTTTTAGGGAAATAGGTCAGGAACCCTTCATCAATTTCTCATCTGCCACTTAAGTCTCCTTCCTCATCTACTCCTCATACCACACCACACCAAGTACCTCTTGTGATTCATGAACTGATTAATTTTATATATATATATATAATTTAATATCTATCTATCTATCTATCCTTTTATATTATATATATATAATATAATATACACACACGTATGTACGTATTTACAATGTACATACAAGAATGGAGCCAATAGGACAGAGGAAAAGAGATGGAGAAGGCAAAAACTAGGGAAAGTATCTGTAACTAGTGAACAGTTGTCAACACACCTCTTATTTTATTTATTTATTTACATTTTTCTCCAGCCCTTCCCTTAAGGCTCAGGGCAGGTTGCAGCACATAAAAATATATTCAAAAATACACACATAAAACCAAATAAAATTCCCCAATCCCTTAATATATTAAAAATTCACAGATAAAACCAAGTGGAATCAAGTAAAATTCTCTAACTCATATTTCCCCAAATCCCATCCCTGCCTGCCAAATTCCTTGGCAAACAGGAAGGTCTTATGTTACCATGGGGGAAATGCACAGGCTCGGGCTTAGATGAACCTCCAAGGGAAGGGAGTTTCATAATTGTGGGGCAGCCACAGAGGCCTCTCTGCATGCACTTGTGTGAATTTGATGAGCAGATGGTACACGCAAGAGGGCACTCCCAGCTGACCTTCCAGGCCACGGTAGGAAATGAGGGAAGAAGTGGGGTGCAGACCTATTTATTTAGATTTATACCCCACCCTTATTTAGGGCTTTATAGGTCAAAAGCAGCATCTTAAATTGTGGCAGGATCGCTATTGGTAGCCAGTGCAGACGCTGAAGTACCAATGTGATGTGTTCCCACAGATCACTCCACCCACAACTGCACAAGCTGCAGCTTTTGAACATTCATCAAGGGCAGTCTTGCATAGAGCGCAATGCAGTGGTCTAACCTTGAACTTATGAAGGCATCAGTGATGGTGGCCAAGTCTGAATCTGATTTTTTAAAAAAAGGTTGCAGCCTTCTTGCCAGTTGAATTGGTGTAAAGCACTCCTGGACACTGCTGCAACCAGATGATCTAGGCACAACAATGAATCCCCAAGCACTCCAAGACCGCAAATCTGAGTGACTAAAGGAGGTTGGACTCCATCAGTGACATGTGTCCCTATGTTCCCTGAGTCACAGGGCTGGCCAATCAGCATCCCCTCAGTCTTCTCTGGATTCAGCTTCAATTGGTGTCTGCATTCAGTCCCCAACAGCAGCCAGGCACTGGGTAACCAACCACCAAGATTGCAAGACCTGGTTTGGATGAAAAAGAGAAAATGTTGGGTGTTATCAGCATATTGATGACACTTCACTCCAAATCTCCCACTCAGTGACCCCCAGTGGTCTCAGATACACATTGAACAGGAGGGGAGACAAGATGGAGCCCTGTGGGAGCCCACAAAAGAGCTTTTGAAGGGACAAAGAGCCACTACTCGGATCCTTATATCCTCAGGTTCCAGGCTGGGGTCTAGGCTCTCTGGGGAGAAATGGAGGGGTCTCCAACTGAAACTTTCTCCTCTACAGCCTTCTGGTCTCAGGCTCGCTCTCTTCGGAGCAGTACTACTCACAACGCCTTGTGCTTCTTCCGTTTCTGGGTCAGAGGTCACTTTCTTCCTCCAGTCCTCCAAGTACAGTCCCTTTAAGGGAGGAAGCTTGCTTCTGCTCAGGATGCAGTCTTTTGCTTCCAGGCAAAGAGGTGGCTATATCTGGGAGAGGTGGTACAGCTGTTCTTGGACACATGTCCCAGTGTGTGTGTGAGACACTCCTTGGTGCAGTTGCATCCCCTTCCACTTAGGGATGGGCATTACGGATTCAGATTAATCTGTAACTGCCCAAAGTGACAGTTACGGATTAATCCATAAATCATGTGCCAATTATGGATTTCCAGATCTCGATACAGCTCATTGGAGCAGTGCCACAGGAATGGCATTGGCTTGGCACTGCTCCAGTGAGCTGTAGGGAAGTGGAGGGGGGGGCAGGCAAAAGGTCTTTGCTGGCCGAGTGCCATCCAGTTATTATTATTATTTATTTATTATTTATTTGAATTTCTATTCACTCTCCCTTTCACATTCCCTTCCCACTCGGCTCACAATCCACACACAAAAAAAAACCCCAATTAAAAAACATTAAAAATTCATACAATAAAAACACTTCTCATCCTCACCCACAACCCCACCCAAAATCCCAAACAAACCCCACCTATCCCCGCCTGCCAAATGCGTTCCCAGATTATATGAATGGCAATCAGCCAGCAGGGGACAGGGATAGCCTGACTTGCCCAGTTAACTTGCTGCCCAACTGCAGTGCTGGCTGCTGCTCCCCTGCTCCTTCCCCGCCACAACTCAAGCTGAGTTGGGTTCTGCCCACACTTTGCTTTTCTGAGGGGGAGGGGGGCGGAGTGAGGGCAAAGAGGCCACTTCCTCCTTCCAGGTGTAGCTGTTCAGACATTATTAGCTCTTCATAATGAAAACCCAGTCCCTGCTCTGCTAGGTAAAGGGTTACATGTAAATTTGCTAGTTCTTTACCTTGACAAATAGCTATCTGCATACGTAGTTCAAGACTTAAAACAGCATATTTTTAAAGGAGATGCCTCCATGCATGGCCCCCCACCATCCACGTGGCAAATCACTCATTTGAATCTGTACTTGGGGAGGCGTGCTCCCGTGATCCACACACTGGCCACGCATGGAGCACTCCTGAGAAATCTGGAGTGCCCCGTGTGGGCCAGGGTGGCTGCCTCTGTGGATGGGGCAGCCATGCTGGGAGACGCTTGTATGAAGTGCTCCCCACAAACCTTCAGTGCATGGATGCCCCACACCCGGATGGGGTGGGTGTAAAAACACCCACAGAGATGTTTTTGAATGTTACCTAGTGTCTGCATCTTCATTTGCATATAAGGCAAAAATAAACACTTGCCTTCCACATAGGAACATAAGTAGTGCCATACTGAGTCAGACCAATGGTCCATCAAGTCCAGCATCCCGTCCTCCGGCAGTGGCCAATATCGATCGCAAGGGAGAAGAACCAATGGTCACAATGGGCAATCCATTCCCCGTTGTTCACTCCCAGCTCCCGACAGTAAGAAATTCATCCCGTAAGCTATTTGGTTAATAGCCATTAACGGACCTACTCTCTAAGAACTTATCCAGTCCTTTTTTTAACCCAGCTGTACTACTGGCCTTGACAACGTCCTCTGGCAACAAATTCCATAAGTTAATTATGCGTTGAGTGAAAAAGTACTTCCTTTTATTTGTTTTAAATCTGCCAGCAGCTTGTTTCATGGAGTGTCCCTTAGTTCTAGTACTATTTGAGAGGGTAAATAACTGTTTCCTATCTACTCGTTCCACACCACTCAAGAATTTATAAACCTCTGTCATGTCCCCTCAGTCTTCTCTTCTCTAAGCTGAAGAGACCCAGCTTGTCAAGCCTCTCCTTTTACGGAAGCCGTTCCATGCCCTTTATCATTCTCGTTGCCCTTCTCTGTACCTTTTCTAGTTCGTTCAGCTACATCTTTTTTGAGATGGGGCAACCAGAACTGAATACAATATTCCAGGTGCAGTCACACCATTGATTTGTATAGGGGCATTATGACATCCTCAGTTTAATTCTCTATCCCTTTGCGAATAACTCCTAACTTTCTGTTTGCTTTTTTGACCGCTGCTGCACACTGGGCTGAGGATTTCAGTATATTGTCCACAATCACTCCCAGATCCTTTTCCTGAGTGGTAACTCCTAGCTTAGTACCCAGCATTGTGCATTCATAGTTTGCGTTATTTTTCCCTATGTGCATCACTTTGCACTTGTCCACATTAAATCTCATCTGCGATTTAGATGCCCAGGCACCCAGTCTCGTAAGATCCTGTTGCAGTTTTCACACTCTGCTTGTGTTTTAACTACCTTGAATAACTTGGTGTCATCTGCAAATTTAATCACTTTACTCTTAACGCCCTTTTCCAGATCATTAATGAATACATTAAACAACACTGGTCCCAATACAGATCCCTGGGGCACACCTATTTTTACATCTCTTCAGTGTGAAAACTGACCATTTAGTCTTTGCTTCCTATCTTTTAACCAGTTACCGATCCATAGAGTCCATGGAGTCCACACTACCTCCTATCACATGACTTTTTAATTTTCTCAAGAGTCTTTTATGTGTCACCTTATAAAATGCTTTCTCGAAATCCAGGTACACTATCTACCAGGTCTCCCTTGTCCATATGCCTATTTACACCCTCAAAGAATTCCAACGGATTAGTGAGGCATGACTTACCTTTGCTAAATCCATGGGTATTTTCAGACGTTATGCGGTCCCGATTCACCACAGTGGATTCCCAGCGGGGGTGAACCAAACAACCACCACCCCTGGTCAAAAAAAGCCCCGAACAGACGTGACGTGACCGGGACCACGGCAGGGAATTGGGCCGGCAGATCACGGCCCAGGGCAGCGCAACAGACGTTACGCCGATTTCCGGCCGTGGTCAAAACACCCAGAAGGCGTCGGGTCAGCCCGTCCTGGCTGCTGCTGCTGCTGCTGCTGCTGCTGCTGCTGCTGCTGTCCGTCCACCGCCTCCAGGTGCAGCACGACCGCCTCTACCCCCGCCTCCTCCACCTCCTCCTCCTCCCTTGCTCTCTCGCCCTCCACTTGCCTCTCCCTTCCGCCTCACTCCATCCCACCCTGTCCCCCTGCTGCTGTGTGCCCTTTGAATCTCCCTCCACTGCCTGTGTTGTTGCTGATTGCCTGGCAGCGCCTCTGCGTGCTTTGCCCCCGGCTGGGAATAATTTCCTTTGATTCTGGCCAGTGGTTGCCAGCCAGATGTTACTTTTTGTTGTTTCCCATCTGGAATCTCTTTGACCATGCTTTCGGAGATGGTCCGGCGGGGAGCTCCGGAAGCGTGGTTGATTTTGACCCCATGTGGGTATTGACTGTGGTGAACATCTGGCAGCCACTGAACAGACATTCAGGGCGCTTTGGCCCCGTTGTGGGATTGACTGTGGTTCACTGTGGCTGAGCGTGATCTCGGAACGTCTGAAAATACCCCATGTTGACTCTTCCCCATTAAGCCATGTTTATCAACATGCCCAGCGATTCTGTTCTTAATGATAGTTCCCACCATTTTGCACAGCACAGACGTCAAGCTTACTGGTCTGTAGTTTCCAGGATCACCTCTGGATCCCTTTTTAAATATCAGGGTTACATTTGCCACCCTCCAGTCCTCTGGTACAGTGGCAGATTTTAGCGATAGGTTACAAATTACTAACAGTAGGTCTGTGATTTCATATTTGAGTTCCTTCAGATTAATCCACATACATCAGCAGTGATTAATTATACCCTAAATGAAAATGTGCAGGACCTTCAGTTAGTCATCACTGATCTGTTTATATTTTAAATTCACAAGAAGTAGAGAGTTGTACCTCTGTGGTAAATGCATCAAACAAGAAAAACTTTTGACAAAGAAAAAATGTGCATGTGATCCAGTTCCTGGATCTGGCCCCGTATCCAGTTCCTAACCCCAAGCACTGAGAAACTGAACTCAGGGTAAGGGAGCAGAGGTGAGGGCATGAATTCACGAATGAGGATAGATCCATGGCACAGATCCATGATCTGGACCCTCCTCTTCCTGAGCGCACCTCTTAAACATTCCCACCCCCAACTTCTGTGTGGCCCCTTAGAGCTTGTACTTTCAGAGCAGCCCTGGGAGGGGAAAGGCTCCTGATCCCTGCTTTAAGAAAATAAAATAATAGAAAATATTGGACTAATCTAAGACTTTGGGGAGGGTGGGAGATGGAGGGCTGCTTCCAAGATTGAGGGCTAGAAATCCTCCGCAGGACAGATTTGTTGGTTAAATATGATAAATTATCTTTAGCTTTAGTGACTAAAGGGAGGTCATCCTTTTCAGAGCATTCCCTGTGTCCTGCAACCTTGCAGTAAATTCTTGTTGGAGTACTAAACAAATAGACCAGTTCTTATTTACATTATAATAAAATTAAGACTTTTCAAATTCAAGATGGTAACATATGAAACAAAAGCGTTGAAGTTTATAGGACAGTGCTAATGTTTCTTTACAAGGAGTCACGTTAACTTTCGATTTCAAAAGACAGTGGGTCCAAAGACAGCTGTATTTTCTTTTGCAGAGATTTAATAGGGAGAACTTTGTTTGCTATCCCAGCAGCTGCACCCAGTGACAAATTCAAAACCCAGTGTTTCTCTTTTTGATTCCTTTGAGGATCATCAATTCAGGGTGCTGAGAAGAGGGGAGGGAAACAACAACAAAAACCTCACAGCCTTGACTGCATGGTGTGCCAAAGGTTTATTTCAGATACTTCTGTGGGTGTTTTATTTATTTCTTTAAAAATTTATTTCCCTCCTCCCCCCCCCTTTGTTGCATTGGCTCATGTCCAGTCACTGAGGAAATAAATATGTGAAGAAAGAATGCTACGGAATGTTAACTGCACTGGCGTATTTTCTTCCTTTTATCATGCCCCAAGATTCAGTGAAGTTGATATAAATTCACCATGCCTTCTTTTAAAAAGCATAACAGAAAGGCATTCTTCCTTTAAGAGTCAGACTGTAAAAGGTGATTTTCTTTCACTCAGTTTGGTTTAAGCCTGTAAAAAGTATTAAGTGAAAAATCTGATATATTTGTTAGGGCATTTATTGCATTACTAACTTATATTTTCAATTCTCAGTGAAAGGTTTATGGAGAACATAAACCTTGAAGAGTTTTTGTTCAGGATTAAAGATATATTTCTCCCCTTTTCTGGTGAAATAGTAGCCTATAAAATGATATTTTTAGTAATTATTTTTAGCTCTATTTATTTTTCAAGGATACACTGTTCATCTTGCTGAGATGCACGAACAAGACCTTTTAAAAGCACTCTCCTGATCAGAAGATTCATGCCCTTTAAAGGTTTTCAAAGGAATAAAAAGCTTCTGATTAAATATAGTCACCAAGTTGTGTTTTTTCATTAATTACATTTACTGCAAGCAAAGTCTTTCCAATAAACTATAAATGTAGCACATTCAGAAATATTCTGTCATGGTGCAAGTAATCTTTTACATGTCTGCCATAATGAATATCCCTTATTGGGCTAAAAGAAATGCTGGAAGAATTAAGATAGTTGATTGACTGCTGCATGCAAAATTGAAAAGAAGTAATTGCTAAAAGTCTTTCTGGGGAAAAAAGGAAGCTACGATTAACATTTCCTGGGAAACACTTTCTTCCACAAAAATATTTTCTCTCAAAGGAAGAGGATAAAAACTGTAAAAAGGGAAACATCGAGGACCAGTGCATTTGGCCTTGATTTTCTGAGTTCTGAAGTTCCGAGGAAGAGCCCGGAACTTTGGTACTCAGCCAAACCTTGAAAAGAACCAAACCTTGGCTGAGGGCAAGGAAGGGGCCAGAGGGCAGTTAAGCAGGTTGCTAGGTCCCTGCTCCCCTTTCCCTGACCCCCACTGTTCGGGGAGGGAATAGGCCAACAGGGGCCAGGGAAGGGAGGCACGGAGGCCTAGTGGGCAGCCTAGCAGGGGAGTTGGGGGGTGCTTAGGGAGAGTGGGGGCCTAGCAAGGGGTCAGGGTGGGTTGCTTACCTTCTTGAGGGGGTCCTGAGCGATGCGGGCCTCTTCCTGGCTTGTAAGTTTGAAAGTTAAAAAGCAAAACAAAAAATTGAGCATGCTCAGAAAGGGCCCAAATGGCCCTTTCTGAGCATGCCTATTAGCCCTTTTCAAAGGGCATGCCAGTGCCATTAGCATGCCCATGCCATCTTTGAAAAGGGTCGAGCATGCTCAGAAGGGACCCCCTCCCACCCTGACCCCCCATTACATCCTCCTTCAGTACAGTACAATGCCCTCCGCCCCCCTTTAAGCATCCCCCCAGCCATTTCCCCGCCTCAGACACTTGTCCGAGTATTCTACAAGGGGTGGCCCAAACACTTGGGACCATTCCTTGGACCCTTGGAGAATACTCGCAATTTTTTTACCCTTTTAATCGGAATACTTCTACTGTTTACCATAGCACAATACAAGTACAGCTCACTCAATACAATCATACTGATTTGGCCAGTAATTTTTTTATTTTATTGCCATTGAGAAAAATAGGTCATTCAACACTCGTTATTCTTTTTAAGGTATCTTATTTTTCTTAATACCCAGAATAGGTGACTCCAACTCCATGAGATACGGTTAAGTCCCAGAGATCATCACAGAATAATGCATAGGTTTAAGTTTTTATAGAGACTCATTTTCTGTTCCATCAGCCATGTGATCAGTGGCAGCTGGTGGGTTCTGAGACTGGTGGGACAGTGGGTGGGGTCAGTCCAGTAGGCGGAGCCAACCCTAACATTGCACACTTACATGCTCATGATCAATGGAATAGAACATGCGCACAACTCACCCTGCGGCATTCAAAGAAAGACACACCAAAATGCATGGGAAATGTAGGAAAACAGGATTATGTGGAATCCTAACATGCACACCATAAATGCTGCAATTGATCCCTGGGAGGGAAAAGATTCCCCACCTCCAATATAGCACTTTCAGTCCTTCCTACATGAATAAAAGCAGCAACAAGACTGGACAAAATAGGAATCTATACCAACCTGTACTCAAAATACAACACAACACACCTTTCCTAAAGATTACTATGAATCCATTAATTAGTTTTCATATTTACAAGCTTCAACAACCAGTATTAACTGAAACAAAATCAGTCTCCCTCCCCCCGCCCAGCCCAGGACTGAAACATTCCACTTTTGAACCCATGGCATGCAAATATTTTATCCCTCCCCCCAACACCCCTCAACACACACACCCCACCTCATAACAGGGGTAGATACCCTCCTAGGTTCCTTCTCCCTTCCTCATCCCTGGTGGGAGGGGAGGGGTTGGATTTAAATTAGGACTCTAAGCTGGGTGGGATGGGATGGGATCAGACATGCCCAGTAAGTTCAAGCTTAGGAAGTTTGAGCCTGGATGGAATCTGGATGTGTATAACTACAGTGAGGCCTGTAGCTGTTCTACCTGGTTAAAAGCTTTGCTTGGATCCTCCCTCCGCTCCTCGCAGTCCCCATTCCCCAGCAACCTAGCCTGCCTAATAACAACAGCTAGGGCCAGGCATTGGAACACACACACTGACTCTGCCCACCACTCCCAAACTGCTGTTGGCCTGGGCATTTATCACAGCTGCCCAGGCACCCTTGACAATTGCGGCGTTTCTGCCCCCGTAGGGGCTCTGTTTATACTGCCTTTATACAGGCTAAAAGATTAACTGTGGCCCTCAATGCTTGCTGTATGGACATCAGAGCATACCACAATATGAATGAATTGTCCTTTGTAGGACTCCTTCAGTGCTGTGCTTCACCTCTCTCTCTGCCTAGTCCAGCTGGCTCCACCCCCACCAGACATGTGGCTGACAGCAGCGGCGCGCCGTGGTGGCCTGGCCTGCCCTGCCCCCCCAGCCTTTGCAAAAGTTCTACATGCCCAACTCATATGAGCTCACACATGTTCATTGTCAGTGTGTCTGACTTCCCCCCCCCCCCACACATGACCTGGAAGTACAGCACAAAGCTGCTCCGCCACCACTGGCCAACCCCGCAACAAGCGGCTCAGTTACTGTGAGGCACAGGCAGTGACTTAAAAGAGTCAGAACTGCCTAAATAAAGTAAGCTTGGGTCTGGGGGTCAAACAGGGTGGGAGGGGCAGTGCCCGTGATGCCCTTGTAGGTGAACCTTGTCTGCATGTGATAAGACTTTGTTTGCTTTCCCAGCAGCTGCACCCAGTGACAAATTCACTCCTATGATAAGCCTTTTCAGTGTAGAACATCTATACCTCTAAGAAAGAATTTAACTTCTTAATACATCCAGCAGTATCTCTATTTATCTTCATTTTCTAGCTTGGGAACTGAAACATAAGCAGTGTCCCCAGTCCAAGGTCCATAATCGCAGTGAGTGGGTTGAACCTTTGCTGCCGGTGGACCAGAGCCAGGGGCAGAGGTAGGTCAGTGGCGTGGCTTAACCCAGCAGCAAGGAGTTCCCACGGTTAACACTGGATGGACATTACATTAGTTAACGCTGGGAACTCCTTGCTGCTGTGTGAAGCACTCCCACTGGGGGATAGAAAGCCCTCTTACTGGGGCCCCATCTACTCTCTCCCACCAGATCCAAATTAACCATAGCAGGTTACAAAAATGGATTACATTGCCATCACCTACCTTTATCCTGAACCCTCGAATCCTTGATTTTATTATTATTATTATTATTTTATTATATTATTATTTATTATTAGCATTTATATAGCACCAGCGATGTACCTGGTGCGTTACAGAAAATAAGATAGACACGATCCCTGCCCGAGAGCTTACAATCTAAAGACGGGGAGGGGAGACAGGGAAAGGGGAACAGAGGGAGAAACAAGGGATGCGACATTCATGAGGATGAGAGGACTCAGGTACACGTTTTTGGCTTGGTTACAGTAAATTGGGAGTTTACAGATTCTCTCTCCCCCGCCCTAAGCAGCACTCATTTTCTCCCCCCCGCCCCTTCCCCCCACCAAGCAGCACCCCATCTCTCCCCCCTGCCCCAAGCAGCATCCCAGGCCCCTTTTTCACCAGTGTTTCCCAACAAAATAACTAAAAATAACTAACTCACCAATGGGGATGTGTCCACTGTCTGATGCAGGTCCAGCAGCAGTATGGGGTAACAACGCCACAAACAAGCCAGGCCAGCCAGCACCAAAATGGCGCAGATCACCAGCAC
>QEPC01007042.1:1725324-1735780 GCA_003113815.1 Sphenodon punctatus
CCTGCTGCAAGGACGCGTTCACTACCCCCGCCAGTACCGTCCCCAGTGTCTCCTTGGAGGCTTTCACCAGCTAGGACGGGCATGGTTCAAGTTCACAACAGGTGGCCCTCAGGGACCCCAAGACATCCACTGCATCGGCCGGCGTCACTTCCTGAAACTCCCTCCACAAAGATGGACCAGATGGGGCCTCCATCACCTCGCGCTCTCTACCTACTGCCCCTAATCCAGCGTCAAATCGCTCCGAATCCAAGCGATCTTGTCTGCGAAGTAGGTGGCAAACTCCTCACAGCGGGCCTGGGACAAGTCCCCGCCCAGGCGGAGGGAGGCCAGACTGACCAGCCCCCGCACCACCCGAAACAGCTCCGCCGGGCGTGACTTCGCAGACTCTATGAGGACAGCAAGGAACTCCTTCCTTGCTGTCCTCACAGCCTCAACATAGAACCGCAAATGGGCCCTATGGAGAAGTCGGTCGGCGTCAGATCGAGTCTGTTTGAAACTATGTATATGAGACTGTTTATAACTATGTATATATATGCACACATGAATGTGTCTTCCCCTCGTGTCAGCCTGCTCTGTTTTTGTAAGCAGTCTGTGTTCTGACACTTACTAGTGCCCTTCCCTCTGAAGCACTTTCTTGGTAACGTCATGAAAAGGTGAATGGAACAATTCTCACAATTTGATTGATTGATTGATTGATTGATTGATTGATTTGAGGTTCCTGGAATTAATCCTGTGGCAAATTGTTGTCTATAGAAAGCAACTGGCACCGATGCCCATTTTGCATTTCAAACTGAAAAGAAAATGGCAAATGTTTGCCTTTAACGTCTTGCATGCATTTTCACTACAATAGCTATGACAAACCAAAAAAGTTGAGAATTTCCTCAGGGTAATGACTGACTGGGCTTAATGGTCTGAGATTGTCTATTCAAACAAAGGGTCCTTGGACAAATGTCCTATCCATAAGAATGGAGCAGATAGGGACAGTAGAGGGAAATCTCCATAATGTACACGCAAGTCCAAGATCCCTCACAAAGTGATTGCCATATTTTGGTCCTATCTTTATATGAGTTAATAATAAAAAAATGAATTCTGTTATGCATGTGCAGGCTTCTTTCTAATCATTTGTTCAGGGCCAGAGATTGGAAAAACTTCCTGATCTCACAAAGTACTTCTGCACCTGGCAGGTCACAAGATAACAAACTATAAAGTCAAATCACTCTGATTGCCATTTGGTTTTTTTCCCTTACATCAAATAATATTAGTATAGACTGAGTTTTTAAAGGACCCCAACACCTATTCCAATGGGTAGGAGATGGGTGTTTATATCACTTTGTGTTGATGTGCAGAGGCTCTTATTAGAAACTGGAAACCCATTCTTATGTCCACACAACAAACATCAATTCCTGCAAAGTAGTATCTTATAAGTCTGTAATATAGTTCTCAGCTATGGTTTTAATAGCTGATGTCACACACTCTTGTAGGTTTTTACCATCATTTAGAAGGTGTGTATAAACCATTTGCTTATAGCTCTAACAATAATCAAGTTACCAGCATGTTCAAATAAAGTGGGGAGAAAAGGCAAGCTAATACTTAAAATGGCAGGCTTTTAAGACCTATCATTTGGTTATAAAACTCATGTACTATACAAAACACATTGTTTATATAACCTTGGTGGCTTGTGGTATGTTGGTCCACAATAATCTCACCAGTTTAGGGTTGCCATACCTCCCCTTTAATCCAGGACACTTATGAAAAAATACATGGTGCAGGGCTGCTTTGGTTCCAAGGCAACCCTACACCAGTTCCTCACCAGTTATTCCTCACAATAATCAGTCTAAGTACTATGATTTTTGGTGCTGGTTCAGCACTGAATAAGGTAAGTCCTGGACTTCAGTTTAACATGATTTTCTAAATCTAAATCTTTGCTGGGGCAAAAGTCTCCATTTATATTTTACTGATTCTACTTAATATTAGCAACCAACTGACAAAAAATAAAAATTCTCCTTGTTTGTGTTTCAGGCTAAGCTACGTGAATCATGCAGAGGATCTGGCCTCCAAACTCCTCCAATGTTTCCCAAAGAACAGATTGTCAGCACAGGCAGCCCTGAGCCATGAGTATTTCAGTGATTTGCCCCCACGGCTATGGGAGCTCACTGACAGTAAGTATAACAAAATCTTCAAGCAAAATAAAAGCAAGGAAATGTGTGTGTGTGTATGTATTAGTGTATATATGTATTAGTGCATATATGTGTGTGTGTGTCTGTGCGTATATATAGATAATGTATATATGTATTTGTGTATATATGTATAGTGTATATGTGTGCATACACATACTGCAGAATTCTGTGGTTTAAATTGCATAGTTTGCCTTGACACAGTAAAAAGCTGGATTCTCTTTCGCTATCTCTACTCTGCAGTCTGCAGCTAGCTATCTTTGTATTTGATTATGTGTGCTGCCAAGAGAATTATCTGAATTGTCATAAAGCAAAGGAAAAAAAATACAATTTACATATTTAGTGCTTTTCACTTCATAACATACAGTACTTTTTAACTAGCTGCAGCACAGGGGATAATAATCCAGCAATGTTTAATTCTCATGCACTGTATCTGTTATAACAATAAACCTTTTTAAAAGGACTTGGCATTCAGAAAGCTGAGGAACACAAAGTAGACAATTGGTTAATTTGCTGAATTGAAATGTATGAGACAAGAACTTGCAGTTCGTTTTCTTAGCTGAGAATGCTTTCAGTTATTCACACACAGTTCTTTTGTTTGTCTTATTAAACAAAACATATTTCAGTTGTCCTGACAAAAATGTTCTTCACAACACATGAGATGCCAATTACTTTTGTGAAGTATTTATATCACAGATGTCCTTATCTTTTTTCAGAGTTAAAGTCATTCCTATGAATTCTGTCAAAATATATTTACAGCTTATAAGGGTATTTTTGATACAGAGTATGTTTTGTTGGATCATAAGGTATTACTACAAATGGTTTTCACCATTTGTGAATTTTATTACAAACAACATGATGGGCAAAAATGTTCTTCCTACTGAGGCAATGGATTTAGTGCTCTATTTTCAGATATTAGGGCTTTAATAGAAGATACAAGTCCACCATCCAAAGACTCAGGTCGGTACTTGGCTATATGACACTATTATATATGTGCCTATTGAGGCATTTGGACATTGTTTGAAAAATGGGCTTATGTTATGAATACTAAATAACAATAGGTTTTATTTACTTCAGATTCAGTGAGCAATGGTCTCTCACAAATTTATGGTTCTAACATTGCTAGGAACTACAATGGATCCCACTTAGAGCTTGCCTTGCAAACTGGCACAAAAGCCACCCTCTTCCCCAAGAGGCGTCTATTCTAAGGACTAACCCCTGTTTTGTAGAACAAAAATACTTGCCACTAATTAAACTTTTCATTTTGCCATTCACCCTGAAGCATTAATAGATTTTCAGTTCCCCTAATATAGTTGGATCCAGGGCTCACACCCTCCTCTCCACACAGAGGCCCCCCTTGCAGCCTTCCTTATGTCTGTTGCACTGTGCATGCTGAAAATGTAAATATTCCACAGTGCAAGTTAATGAGGCTGTTGAGGAGTCTGTCTTTGCTGAAAGTATGATGCAAAGAGATTCATTAGTTCATGGCTAATCAAACATGAAACATACCGGTTTGTTTTCCATTTAGTGTGAAAGGGATAACTAAAAATCATTCTGCATTGGTGACATCTCAATCCTGTCTGACTGTACGATTTAGTCTAGCCAGGATTTTGATAGTCTATGAATTCTGAATTCTGTAGTAGTACTTTTCTGTTAATATGGACTTATTACCCACTTGCCACTTAGTTTATCAGTCAGTGGTTAAATCCAGTTCTATCAGTGAAGTAAATGCCTACACATTATCACTCTGCAGCAGGCTGCCAACAGAGACAGTCTTGTCCTAGTCATTAACAAGCACAATGTATGCAGAACACCAGAGGGGAATTAAAACCACAAAAAATACCTCAGGGTGGTATTTTTAATATGAGAATTTAATTTGTAATTTCACAGATTAAGAATTTTGGCTGCATTAATCCTTTTATCAGCTCACAGCAGGTTATTTGCAGAAGCATAACCATAAGGCGATATTCATTGGCAGAAACACGTCTTTGCATAACGTTAAACATCAGGAGCAGTGAAACCTTTTGAAGGGGGGAGAATAAAGATGAAAAATCATTATATTTTAAAGCAAGGTTCTGCTAAATGCCTCCAGTAAAATTTTTGAGTTACAGAAATATCATTTCTGTGTCTAGTAGATAATCATTATGAAGCACAAATCCAGATGCAAGAAAGGACAATCCCAGTATCAAAAACTGTAATCATTTGTATTTAGTACAACTTGGATATACTTGTAAACATATTTTAAAACAAAGGAGTCATATACTTTGGAGACTTTGGATGATATTACTTTGTAGTTGAATGACTAGGTCTTGTGAGTCTCGTGATTTTCGTTGACCAAGTTGGTACTTTATGCAAACCATTTCGTACTTAAACTTTTTTTAATTAACAATTTTGGATAACTGCTGTGGCATATGGAAACCAACAATACTGTCCACAGTTACGCAATCCGGGTACCACAAAGTCATTTGCATTGTGAAGTGGGAACTCTCATATGCAAAATCTGTATGCCAAATTCAGTGCTAAAGGCCTCAATATAGAGAACATCGCCACAACTGTGGGTGATGGAGAAAACAATTTGTAGCATGCATCATAATAATTTTAAATGTATAAAATTCCAACATACATAGGATGTCTGAAGCCTACAGTACTATCGGGAGGGGGTGCAGGGAAATGTCCTCCAGAAGGAGGCTTGAAATATTAAGAAAAAAATCCACTGAATGAAGTGCTGAGTCCAATCTAAACATTCCTGATAAGGTACAGACTGAGAAAACATTGGGCTTTTTTAAACAGGCCCGAGAGGCATCTCAGTGCGGTGGGGATGACTGGAGGCTGTGCAGCACATGTGCAGTCTGTCGCACAGAGGCACACCCATCTCCACCCATCTCCACGCACGGAGGCACCTCCATTATTTTCAGTGCCTCTGTGCGTGGGGGATCGGTGGAGCGCGGGAGTACGCACGCACCCTCACCCATCCCCACCGGCAGTTGCATGGACGCCCCTCCTCCTTGCTCCCCCAGTCTCCCATGTGGGCGATAAGGGAGGGATGTCTCATGTGAAAAGGGCCATTATAAGAAAACAGTACATGGTCACGGACTGTTCCAGTTATCTCAGCTCTGTCCTTTAGTATTGGGATGGGCTGCTTGTAGCAAATGTGCTAGATTTCAGGTGCCATGCAGATAGCTCAACTACATTCTTCTCTCTTGTTTCTAGTTAAATTAGCCTGTGCAAACTGTCAAGTATAGAAATGTGTAAATAATTTATATCATTTCTTTTTATAATGAGGCCTGAAGATACACTGAAATAATTTTATGTATGAGCACCAACAGAACAGGGATATTAAAACTTGGAAGTTTTAACTTTAAAATATAAAGTGAACTAAGTTTTCATTAAACAAACCCACCAGCTGATTTTTTATTTTATTTTTTGTAATGTAGAAAAACAGTTAAATTCCACCCTACCCACACTACTGTTTGCTCTTCAATGAGAATTCTCTTTTAGCTGCATGTGAATCTATCAAGTGGGATGAAGAAAGCAAAAAAGGTTGTCAATCTCACCTCTGCGTTTGCACCTGCAATTTTGCACACGCAATCCTATCCAATAATAGACAATGGATGTGTGGTAAGAGTACAGCTTGTTTCAGGGTATGCGCAAAAAGACGGCGGGTTTTAGGCGAGTGGGGGAATCCGCTCTTTAAAAAAATCATGCGGGGAGCGTTTATACATACCAGACGTTGCCGGATGCCATTGAAAACAGTGGCGCCCGGCGGCTCACGCATTATTTTTAAAACTGGATTTGTAAAACCTCAATATCGAGGATCAAGCTTTCAGTGGGATGAGAGGAAAGTGTGTATACACTATACAGGGCTGGTAAAGACATAGAAATACTCAACCTGAGAAGTAAAAAAATGCAAATAGCGATGGACAAACAGATGGTTGGAAATTCAGTTCTAACATTTCAGACTGATTGAGGAAAAATCAGAGTCTGAAAACCCAGGGCGTTTTTAGAAGAGCAGGGGAATCTGCTCATGTAAAAGTCGCTTGGGGAGCCTTTACACGCACCGGAAGTCGCCAGCTGCCATTGAAAACAGCTGCGCCTAGCAGCTCACGCATTATGTTTTCAATGGCGGCCGGCTACTTCCAGTACGTGTAAAAGCTCCCTGCGCAACCTTTTAAAGATTTTTCTCTGTCAATCTGCCAGAGTCCCCCGCTTGATTTAGATACTTTTAAACAAATCAAATGATCATTTTACAGTAGCTCTGGTCTGTTCCTTGTAAAGGAGGGAACACAATGCAGAGACTTAGTTCAATAGGAGGCAGATATTTGAAGCTAGAAGACATGAAGTTAAACTATTGAATGTTTTTGTCTTATTTTAAACATTTCTACAAATATATTTCTGAAATCTACCTGAGAGAAACTGCTTAAAGGATAGTGAAAATGAATCACAGATGGGAGTAGGAAGGAAAGTAAGCAAGAAAAATAAACTTGGAAGCATAACTCTTTTAAAACTATCTGACAACGTTTTGCATTCATACATCACACAAATACCCTCTTAATCAATTCTTACTTCTTCCTCTTAAAGACTGATGGAAATAATTTTTTCCTAGTGATGTGGTGGACTCTCCATCAGTTGTCTTTCTGAAAATGTGCTCTGAGACAACAAGAATTTCTGGCCTTTGTGAGGAAATAGGGTGGATCTCTGTAACCTGCGATATACAGGCTCTCCCTCATCTTAAATTTATGAAAAGGAATTGTTTCTTCAGAAGTGCTATTGAGAAGGAATGCAGTTGTATTTTTTCCACAGTGTCTGTTCTTGAATTTAGTTTAATATATTTTTCAAACTATAATGCTGACCACAAAAGAAAAACCTAATATCCTCAATTCCTACTTTTCCCACAGTGTCTTCTATTTTTACTGTACCGAATGTAAGATTACAACCAGAGACTGGAGAAAGCATGAGAGTCTTTGGAAAAAACAATAGTTATGGCAAAGGTCTATCAAACAGCAAACACTGAGGAATATTTCGATTCACTATGGAGAATACAGGTAAGCGCACTTTATTTGATAAGAGTTTCTTTGAATGGAACTTTGAATTAAATTCTGCTTTGGAGATGCAAAAACCTGATTGTGAGACCCATGGGTGTAAATGTCAAGGGTATAAATCAGATGGAATTTTGTAGTGCAGAGCATACAGTACATATGGCTAGGCTTAGTGGATTGGAATAAGCCAACCACAGACCAGGAGTGTTGTACAATCCAGATGCAGGAGCCAATAAGAAGCAGGTTTATTGATATGACAGACTGTGCTTGTACTCTTTGTGGGCACAAGAAAGAAAATGATTGATTCCAGGCAAGCTTTTAGTATAAGAAGTAATTTCTTGAAACTTCTGTCAGCAGACCTGGCTGCAGGGTGCAGTGATGACTGCCAATAATCCAGGATTCTATATTGCCATATCGTAAGAGGGAGAACGTTTCCTCCTACCCATGCAAATCACTATGATCCTGCCTGGGTTCAGTGGAACCAGCTGCTTTTCAGGCATAATATGTGAAACATACTTCAGTGTTGAAATGCCCTTTGTTATGGCCTCAGACTTTCTGGTGGCATTGTGGGGACCTGCCATGTTAAAAAGTGCAAATTTAGAATAGGTTGGAAAGACCAGATACCTTTTGATCCTTTGCTTTACCTTTGCCTTACCACAGCATCTTTCCCTTGACACTCTCTTTAGAATAGTTGCACCCCCTTCCCATCTACACTAGTTGGCCTCGTATTTCCTCTTTAGTTCCCAAGCAGAATTGAATTCCTTATTCAATAACAATAGAATTATAGGTTTGACTACTTTTAAATCAATAATGACACGCCCATTTTCTTACTAATGTTTGGAACATTCATTGGGCGCAATCCAAAACCCCCACGTACACAAACCACACAGCTTTGCGCGCAAGGAGAAAGTGTGTACTCCGGCTGTGCCACATACGCTGATCCACAGGGCTTGGGATCGGCCCCTCCGTGTTCAGAATAACACTTTATAACACTTGAGAATTAACCAAAGTTGCATTGTCCCAGCACTGTCAGAAGGAGGCACATTGTCAGAAGGAACCAGCTAGGTTGGTTCGCTCCCGAAGGCTTATGGAACCAGAAAGGTTCCAGATAGCTCTAGGGGATGTTTCCTCTGACCTCAATGACCGCTCACTCGATGACCTCGTGTCCATCTGGAATTCCATGTTGGCAGAGGCCATTGACCGTGTGGCTCCCAGGCGTCTGCTCCTGAATCGCCGACAACATAGCTCCCTGTGGTATACGGAGGAGCTGCGGTGGATGAAGCGGGAAGGGCAGCGGTTAGAGCGATGGTGGCATCACTCGTGTGCTGTAGTTGACCGATTGCAGCATAGAGTCTGGTTACGTACCTATGCCATTGCGGTACGGACAGCAAAGAAGGTTTTCTTTGCTGCCCTCACTGCGTCCGCTAAGTCCCACCTGGCTGAGCTGTTCCAGGTGATGAGGGGGCTGGTCAGTCCAGCCTCCCTCCGCCTGGACTTAGAATCATCAAATGTTCACTGGGATTTGTTTGTGGATTTTTTTGCAGATAAAATTGCTCAAATTCACCACAGTTTTGATGCAACTTTTTTAGCAGTGGTTGGGTCAGAGGCAGTAGAAGCCCAATCTTGTCCTGTTTTGTGGGATGAGTTTCAGGTTGTGTCGCCCTCGGATGCGAGGGATGCTCTTGGGACTGTTCGAGCCACTTATTGTGAATTGGATCCATGCCTGTCCTGGCTGGTTAAGGCTAGCCGGGAGACATTGGGGCTGCTGCTGGTAGGGATAGTTAATGCCTCCCTTGGGGAGGGCAGGGTGCCAGACTGCCTGAAGGGGTGGTGCAGCCCCTGCTCAAGAAGCCATCTTTGGACGTTGACATCCTGGCCAGCTATCGACCAGTCTCTAACCTTCCTTTTTAGGGAAGGTTATTGAATGGGTGGTGGCTCAACAGCTTCTTGATCCCTCGCAGTCGGGCTTTCATCCGAGTTATGGCACAGAGACTGCGCTTGTGGCCTCGATCGACGACTCTCCCATGAGTTGGACCAGGGTCGTTTGACCCTGTTGATCCTGTTAGGTCTCTCGGCTGCATTTGATACTGTTGATCATGAGTTGTTGGTGGCTCAACTGCAAGACCAGGCAGGGATTAGCGGGACTGTTCTTGAATGGTTCCGCTCTTTCCTGGCTGGGAAAACCCAGTATGTGGTGCTGGGGAAGTTCTCTCCTTCTCCCCTGGGCCTCACATATGGGGTTCCGCAGGGTTCCATTCTATCCCCTCTCTTGTTCAACGTGTACATGCAGCCTTTGGGGGAGGTTGTCAGGGAGTTTGGGGTGAGGTGTCATCAGTATGCTGATGACAGCATACTGATGACACCTTAGCCTAACCCTAACCCTAACCCTAACCCTAACCCTAACATCAGCATACAGTCATCAGTATGCTGATGACACCCAGCTATATATCTCATTCTTATCTGACTCAGGCCCCATGCTTTTATTACCTTGAGACTGAACTACTGTAACTCACTCTACGTGAGGCTACTAGGGATGTGCGATTGCGGTTTAGAAGTTTGGGGTTCGGCCCGAACTCGGGGTGTTCGGACCGTTTGCGAACCCCACCGAATCTGCGCACACACAACCCGAACCGGCCGAACAAAGTTTGGGTTCCGAACCAGTTCGGACGGGGGGTAGGGAGGAACCCGATTTTCCCTCCCCCTTCCAGGCTCTGCGGGTGGAAGGGGCGCCAGGAGCACCTCCCCCCCCCACCCTGGCCAGGCATGTAAAAATTTTTTTAACCCCCCCCGCCCCAGGGATCGCCCTACCTGGTGGTGCCAAACCGAACAGTTTTGGGGTCAGCCGAACCCCAAACGGACCAAACACCAAACCCCCCAGTGTTCGCACATACCTAGAGGCTACCCTTGAGGCTGGTTCGGAAGCTGCAGCTAGTGCAGAATGCGGCGGCCCATCTCCTGACTGACCAGTTTTCTGGGCCCAATTCAAGGTGTTGGTGTTGACCTTTAAGGCCCTAAATGGCTTGGGCCCCACCTACCTGCAGGACCGCCTCACCCTCCGGGGCCTGGATCGGCCCCTGCAGTCGTCCAGGGGCACCCTCCTCAGGGTCCCCCAGGTTTCCCGGGTGTCCACCATGAGGAGGGTGTTCTCTGTGGCTGCGCTGCAGCTGTGGAACTCCTTCCCATTAGAGATCTACTTGATTACCTACCTCCCCTCTTTCCGCAGACAGTGTAAGACCTGGCTGTTCC
>QEPC01007042.1:1754359-1780718 GCA_003113815.1 Sphenodon punctatus
CCTCTAACCACCCCTCCTACACCCCCACCCTTTGGAGCAGGGCTGGTGCGAGAAGGAGAGACCTCCGTAGGAGAGGGTGGCAGTGGTGACAGAGTCAGTGGGGGAGACCCAAGTTTCAGTAAGGGCAAGAAGGTGAAGGGAGCGAGAGAAGAGGATATCATGGATATAGGGGGCTTTATTAGCAGAGGACCGACAGTTCCAGAGGGAGTAGGAGAATGGGAGTTGATCGGGGGGGAGACAGGGAATGGGGATAAGATATGGGGAAGGAGGGCAATGGGATCGGTGGGAGACGGGCACTGGGGCAGAGGGGCAGGGGGCAAGAAGTGGTGGGGGTGGAGGAGGAGGTGTGGGGACGGTGGAGAGAGATGATAGGCTTAGTGGGAGGCAGGAGAAGAGGGGAAATAAGTAGGGGGAGAAGCAGGTGAGAGGGAATGGGGAAGAGGGGGTGAGAGAGAAGGACAGGCATCCTGGAGGGTCAGTTACAGAGGTGGGGAAAGGGATGGGTCTTGCGGTTGTGATGATATAAATAAATAATATAAATAAATAAATGTAATATTTATTCCTTCATTTGGATTTCTACCCTGCCCTTTCCCCAAAGGCTCAGAGTGACTAATATAAAAAATATTGTCTTAACTCATAAGATGATAAGACACCCACTCATAAAACGATAAAAGACACCCACTCACCCAACTCCACCCTAAAACAAAAAACTACAACTGCCTGTTGAAAGCCTGAATGAATAAATGCATCTTACATTGCCTATGGAAGATAAACAAGGTGGTAGGGCTTAGATGAACCTCCAAGGGAAGGGATTTCCAAAGCCATAAAGCAGCCACCGAAAACACCTCTCTGTGAGTCCAGATCGTATAGAACTGGGCCAATGATGGAACTTGCAAGAGGTGCTCTTGGCTGATCTTCACAGTCATGAAGGGACATAAAGAGGAAGGCGGTCCTTTAGATATACAAGACCCATGCCGTTTAGGGCTTTATAGGTCAAAGCCAGCACCTTGAATTGAGTCTGGCTGCGCTATTGCCAGCCATCGCAGACTCTTAAGTACTGGTGTAATTTGTTCCCGGTGACCTACCTCTGTCAAGCGACATCACGGATTGCACAAGCTGCAGTCCCCGAACATTCTTCAAGGACAGCCCCACATAGAACACATTGCACTAGTTCAGCCTCGAGGTAATGAAAGCATGGGTGACAGTGGCCAGATCCATATCTGGAAGAAAGGGGCACGGCCTTCTCAGCAGATGGAATTGGGGAAAGAAACTCCTGACCATGGCTGGAACACAGCTAGACACAGCTCGGGATTCAGGAGCACCTCCAGACTGCACATGTGAGTAACCAGGGGAGGCTGGACCCCACCTATTGTGGGAGTCCCAGTTCCCCACCCAGGTCGCAGGGCCGGCCAAGCATCATCATGTCAGACATCTGGATTCAACTTCAGCTGGCTCAATTTCATAATATGTTTTAAGTCTCTGATTTTAAAAGTAATATATAAGAATTTTATATGTCATATGTTATTACCTGTCCTGATCCTTCAAGATAGGGTGAGGTATAAATTTAAATAATAAATAAATGAATAAAATAGATTTACCTGGTCATATATGCTTCTGGAGAGACTCCCATAGGGTAAAACCAAATGTACAGCCACCTTAGCAACTGCATGTCCCAAGGAGTGGAAGGGCACCTTGCCTGGATCAGGTCGGGGGACAGAATACACATTCCCCCAGCCTGACCCAGCCAGGGAGGAGGGTAGGGAGCAACGTGCGACCAGTTAGCTCTGCCCTCATTCTGTGACCAGTGCCCCACCCCCTACCATGACTGGAAACCATGGCTGCCAATAACAGGCAGCCATAGCTGGCTACCCTGGCAACCACCCACGCCAAACTGGGTTGGCACAAAAACAGATGTGGCCTCCCGGTTCAGCTCGCTATGGCCTGTCTGGGAAGCTCATGGGTTAAGACTGTGGGCCTGATTCCTCTGGGTCCATGTTTCCAGTCTGGCTACCTGCCCCACCGGAGTCCGAATGGCCTGGAACAAACACGTAGATTCGGTGCGGGCCAAACTGGGCAGCATCACATTTATTAACACCCATAGACATTTCCAGATCTTCAAATCACTTGTAGTTTTTCATTTTATATATCCACATATATATCCATTGATATAAAAAAAATACAAAAAGAGTCTCAGTTCTATTTGATTAAAGAGTCCACTTAGGAATCCTAGCTCGGAGAAAGCCTCTTATGTGGTCTGAGCCACCCATTCCAAACAATCACCATGGGGGACAGCGTATGGGAACAGCTGGCCCATTTGGTTCCTTGCTGGGAGTACGTTGCTCCCCTGCCTGCTAGAAATTGCGAGCTAGCAGAAAAAGCAATTCAAGTACAGGTGCTAACAAATGACATGATCGCCACGGTTGTGAGTGTAGCATTACTCACTTCCTGTGAGTACCCAAACCTAACAAATGGAATGTGGGTGAGCGTAACACGCGCATGAACAGTTCCATGCCGTCAGCCGCTCAGGACTCCTCCCAGCAACTTTATGGTGGGTCTATCCTGAGGCTAGTAGGGTGGGAAGAAGCTGACCCAGAGGCAGGGCTAGGGAAGGTGTTGGTCGTTCCCCTCCTACCTCTTGCTCTGGCAGCTCCACTCCTCAGGATGTCCTTCCAGAAAGCAGGGGGAGGCCAAGAAGCAATGCAGGGGTGCCACAATCTGTTCAGCTCAGCTGAGTACTCTCCTGAGAGTGCTACAGGTGAGAGATAAGTCATTGCGACTGCCTCTCAATCACATTCTAGAGTGAGCTGGGAGGCAGGGCAGCTCTGCTCAGCTGCTGGGCGTGCACTGGGGAGAAGAAAGCCAAAGAGAAGAAGGTCCCACTGAGGAAAATGGTGCACTGTGTGTAGTTGGCTGCCCACTGCAGAGGAAGGGGCGTGTGTGTGTGTGCTCCATGTGCTGCCGCCAGCTGCTCCGGTTCCCTCCTGGCCAGTTCCAAGAGCTGAGATAGCACCAGCAATGTGCCTGGTACTGACAATAATGAATTAGAGACAGGTTCCTGCCTCACAGGGCTCACAAACTAGGATGGAAAATGGAGGTGGGATAAGGGAGAGACATAGATAAATTTGTGGAGCTGAAAAGTCACAGATGCACATGCTTGACTTAGTTACAGGGGAGAAGAGTACCTTACATTATAGGACAGTAAAAGGGGTACTGGTGTGCAGGCTCTGGACATGAGGAACTAGAGAGAGACTGATGGAAGAGTAGGTTTTTAGGAGGGATTTTAAGGGCTGGAAGGACAGAGTATATGTTTCCAGAGAGGGAGGCATTTGCAGCATGGGAGAAGGACCAGAGATGGATATGGGATCTGGAGACTCTGGGGCAGGTGAAGATGGTGACAGATCAAAGTTCCCGGATGGGAATGTGGTGGGAAATGAGAGCAGAATGATAGAGAGAAGCAAGGCCACAAAAAGCCTTAAAGGTGAAGATAAGAAGTTTGTGCTGGATGCGAAAGAGGAGTGGAAGCCTGTGGAGAGAGCGGAGGAGGGGGGTGAACATGATCAAAGTGGCAGGTGAAGAGAATGACCTTGGCAGCAGCATGCTGAACACAACTGAAAGGGTCAAGATGGGAGTGGAAGAGGGGAGGTTGCCAGTAAAACAGAGGTTGCAGAAGTCAAAGAGAGATGACAGTTGGCAGTAGGAGCAGTAAGGAAGGGTCAGGTTTTTAGCAGTGTTGTTCAGGGAGATGTGACAAACGCTAACAACCGATTGAATATGAGGTACAAAGGGGAGAGAGAAATCAAAGATGAATCCTTGGCTTTGTGCCATGGATGGTGACACCATTAATGGAAAAAGAGAAGGAAGAGGGAGGGGTAAGTTTAAGAGGGAAGATGAGGAATTCAGTCTTGGACATATTATCTATAAAAACATAGCAACAGTTAGAGAGGAAGAGTTCCTCTGAAACTGAGGGAGTGAAGAGAATCAAGGAGGAACTAGATGATAGTGTCAAAGGCAGCAGAGAGATCAAGCAGGAGAAGAATAGAATAGAGGCCCTTAGAGTTGACACAATTGGCACGATAACCCCACGAGTGGGTGTTTTCATGATTAAGTGGTCAGGGTTATGCAACATGTGGCCACCAAGCAGTAAACGCTGCATGAAAACAAACAAGATAGTGGTGAGCCGGTTCCTCAGGCTGCTACAGCTGCCGCCACTCGGTTCAGTGGAGAGGGTGGTTCACACAAGCAGCTTCCCTGCCACCCTCCACCCCCAGTAATCTGGGCTGCCATCACAGGTCCTCTCCACAGCACGGGTTGGCTGCAGAGCCATCCATAAAGGACAGGATGGCCGTACCTCTGCTGTGCAGCAGGATCAAGTCCCTGGGAAGAGCTGCTGCAAAACAGCTTATGGGAGAACCGGAGGCGCACCCTCACCCGGCCCGGGTGTGCACATCAAACAGCTGATCGGGGGGCTGCCCTAGGCTGCTGCCCACAGCTCTATGGTGGTTGTTGACTGGTGCTCTGGGTTTGGATAGCCCACGCCGCTCACATGCGAACGGAGCGGGCATCCATCTCAAAACACTCTTTATTTCAACCCTAGTTTTAGTTAATGCTTTACGGCAAGTTATGAAGTTGTAGATTATTTGGATGCTCTTTTAATTCCGAGTATTTTTATTTTAGGAATCTCTTAGTGCAGTCGCTCTAATGATAGATATTGGGTCTGACCCCAGGTTCCATGCAGCACCACACTATGTGCTTGTAAGACACACATGCGGAGGTTTGGGATTAGCCCCACTGGCACGATTTGCAAAAAATCCAAACCTACTCAGGTAATATTATTTATTACCCTTTCTCGCGTCTAATTTTAGCTTTTTGTTTTGTTCTTGCTTTTTGTCTTTGTTTATAAACATTTTTTGAATTTAGGATACAGACGATGGAATCTTCTGTGCCCGAAGTGCACTGTATTGTATTATTAATATTAGGATGGCAACCAATTCCCACTAGACAGTCTTTGTGGTCTGCTCTTGCTCTAAGAAGTGTCTAAGCATAAAAGGCTGTTTGAGTTGAAGTGGGCTGATAGTCTGGGATGACATTTGAATTCACAGAGGACAATGTCTAGATGACAATGACTGGAAGGGAGGCAAAAAAAGCTCTAAATATCCCTATTCTCCCATGGACAGTCATTTTTCCTTTAGGATTATTTTGTCACATGATCCCTCAGGCTTTGTCTGTGGGGGAAAGTGGAACCACTGAAGGGGAAAAACTGAGGTTTCTAGACAAAGCAGAGGCTTCTAATGCTGACACATGGCCTGTGACCTATAGGGATGGCAAATCCAATAAGAGGCATAATTTGCAGCATTTGGAATTAATAAATAATTTTACTTTTAGAAGAGTTCTTACAAAATAATCAGGTTTAGTAAAATCCCCATAAATCTACATACCAGGATTGTTTCTATGACTAAGTGCTTTACAGTTGAGTACTGATAAATACTTTACAGTGGCCAATATATCCTATGAAACAAAGAAACCAAACACTCAAAGGATAGAATGGAACCCTCTTATTACTCTGTGCAGCACCCAATGAGAGTACTAGGAATTAAGGTTGCATAGCTGAAGACAGAATCTTGCCCATTAGTTCAGTATTATTTTAAAGTGACAGTTCATCAGATTGCATAAGTGTATGCTGCTCTACAATTTACAAACTGCCTGTCTATTGGTTTCATCCTCACATGAAATTCAAACAATAGTAAAGATGTTGGCAGGAGGAGTGGGCAAGGAAAATTTCAGGGAAAAAGGGTTAAAATGTCCAATAGTTTGGCACCATAGAATAACACCCATGTGGTGCCACCTGATGTTAAAGAACTAGAGGTTTAAATCTTATATCTCATCATCCTGTAGTCATTTTTGAGATTATCAGCACTAGAACTTTTTACATTGTGGATTATTATTTTTACATAATTGATCCATATCTCTTAATTATATACAGTCATTTCTACAACTATATCTTTTTGCATAATAGCTAGAAACGAGTGGAAAGGTAACATTAGGATGTGTAGGTATAGCATCACATGTAGCTATGTATCCAACTTTGGAAGCTGAATTGGGGGGGAAAGGGTAGAATTATACAAGAGCAAAAAATCCACAAAAATTACACATGTCTTTATGCAGCTGAATAATTCAAAAGCAACTAAACTGTCATATTGCAAATCGAACTAAAGCAAATAAAATTAAATCACTTGCTGTGATAAACTGCTGTGTCTACAACCTACCCAAAAGTTCTCATCTATGTTATGTACAAATTGTATTTGTTGTTGTTTGTATATCAGTGTGTATTATTTATTTGTAAATGCATAGTTCTAAATGTAGCCTGCATTTAAATTAGTTTTAAAATGCTATTTATGGCATACATGGGCAAAAAAAGAAATTCATAATCATCCCTTAGTGCAAACGTTTATTTAACAAGCTTACAGCTCCTAATTAATTCTGTAAAGAACGCCATTTGGCAGAGCTACATTATGAGAATTCCATATTGATGGTAGCAGAGAAAATAAATGTATTTTTTGTTTATCTGATATAAACTTACTTGTATTCTTTTACAAAAAGAAATAGCACATCTCAGAGGTGTTGCTCTCAGAATGGAAAGAAATCAGTAATTACAGAGCCAGGCATTCAGTTCTGTCCTAATTTTCCCACAAGTTTTTCAATGTTTCAGCTGCCTCGGAGACTTAAAGTATTCTCATTAGGTAGCTGCAGAGGCAGCTCGCTTGCCTACTCCCTCATTCTCTTGCTAGCTTTTTCTTTTTCTTTTTCTTTTTTTTTCCTCCTGCCTTGGGAGTGACTGTGAAGATCATTTGCTGGAATGATTGGCAGGTTAGAGGATTCGATTAGATGAGTTCCTCTTAGTGCAGGTCAAAAAGGCTAGTTAGCAGGAGCTGTCGAAAAATGCCAGCAGCATTCGAAATGGGAAATGTCATGACTTCGAGGCAGGGGGTGCCACCTGGAACAGAAAGCCCCCAGCTCATTAGCAAGTTACAGGATGCAAGCTTAACTGGAGGGAGCAGAGGAGGAAAGATAATACCCAATAGGGAAAATTATTGTGAAGTGGAATAGATTTCATGTATAATTTGTTTATCACTAGAGGGGACAAATGCTGTCCTCCTGACATGTGCGGAGGAGTGTGGACTATGAATGAAGCAACTTAGCATAATCTCCAGGTTGAGCTCTGGATTTAAAGAATGCAAACTTCTTTCTTCCTAACTGTGGAAATGATCAGGTCATGTTGTATTAATTAAACCTGACATACTCTCAAATGGTTTATCTGGGCAATTGTAGCAATTCGACAGATCCTGGTAGATAGGGCTGCATTCATTATAAATCTAGGATGTTTTTGTTTTGTTTTTTGGGATGCAATGTTTTTTTTATTTTAGGTACTGTTGTGAAAAATCTGTCTTTGTCACAGACTGAATTATAACACAGCTCATGTTTATCTTCAGTGGTTAGTCAGTCTGCATATAATCAGAATACCATTGCAGCGTCACAATGTAATTTCATTTCAACATGCCCTTAGAAAATAGAGATGTTTTTTAAAAAATATATGAGTTTTTTTAAAAGATGGACCGATTCGCATTTAAAATCAAATCTAAATGAAACACTGTAAGGTCTCCTGTTTGGTTTGTTTTTTTAATTTAAACATCCAATAAATCATTTTCAACTATACAAAATGTTTGGTATTCTCTGAGACACACTGTGAATAAGTAAATCCCCTAGCAGGACCTTAATCTCATTCGGTGTAGCTGAACCTTGGATATTAATATTACTAGCTACTCATTGGGTGAAAACAGACATGACACTAACCACCCTTTAACCACCCTTGGTGGTTATTTATGCATGTTGCAGGGCTGTATTGGTGCCCTGTGCAGCCCTGCAACATGCATAAATGACCACCAAGGGTGGTTAAAGGGTGGTTAGCATCATGTCTGTTTGCACCCATTGTTTCACTATTCTGTATTGGCATCTATAAAACAGACTTGCATGTATGGGAAATTAAGTTACACAGGTAGATTGTTTTTAACAAACAAGGATACATTTAATTAATATTGCACATATCAGTGCCTGCACTTTGGGCCAATCTTATTTCGCTTGAGAGTAGTGTAGTACTGTATGGCATACATTGGAGCTGGAATGGGTCCTTTGCCAAAATTAACTTGGAGGCAAAATATTGTTCTTGAATTGATATTTTAAAAGCAGGCAACCTGTCTTTGAATTACTACGGAAGTAAATAGCTGTTGCTGAAATAAATAGTTCTTCTTTGAGTTATTATGAAACATATCTGCTCTTGATAGGGAAATGTTGCTATCATGTTTATCTTAAGTATCTGCATATTTAATAATGGGTGATTTCAGACGTGACGGGTGCCTATTGGTCCTGTCACGGAATCACATTTTGATTCCCCGCTGGAATCAAAACGGCCCGTCAACAGACCTGATTCCGGCGGGGAATCTGGGGAGGGAGCAGGGCTGCGCAGCACAACGTGCAGCCACACAGCCTCGCCCCTCCACGCTCCCCCAGCAGCCCGCTCACCTGGAGACGGGCAGGCGCAGCGGCCAATCCGGCTGCTGCACCCGATTCCGTCCCGGGGTCTGGGCCACAGTCCGGAATCAGCAGCAGTAACAGATGTTACCGTCCGCCAATTCCAGGCCATGGTTCAATTAACCACGCTTTCGGAGATGGTGCCCGGACCATCCTCGAAAGCGTGGTTATTTTGCTCACCGCTGGTGGTTCACCGTGGTGAACATCTGGCAGCAAGCAACCAGACGTTATGGGACCATTCGCCACCACAGGGGATTGTCCGTGGTTGACCGTGATCTTGTAATGTCTGAAAATACCCAATGTTGCCTGTTGCAGCAAGTCATATACAAAACGCCTTAAATATTACTGTGGTTCACATCTGATGTAGGTTTGCTTAGTATTCAGAATCTGGATGTGGTTGATCTAATTTTATTTTTTGTCCCTACCCCCATCAGTGCACTTCCTTCAGATCATTTCTTTTATAATTCAGGGGGGAAAATGTAATTGTCATTAATGAAATAGCCAAGGCTTCTATTATTGACTAACCACAGACTGTTGGATTTCTCTTCCTAACTTTTAATATAAAAGAAATGTATATATTTTATAACATGCCCTAACCAAAATATTTTAGGAAAAGCATATAAATGGACAATTTCTGGTTTTGAAACTGCATAAAAAGCCAAGCACTAACTTACATTCACACTCAGAATGTTAGTTTTGCCAAGGAAGTTTGAACAACCTGTAAATACAGCTATTCTCTAGTTTTCACCTACAAAGCCCTTCACAACCTCGCTCCCCCCTACCTCTCTGCCCTAATCTCCCTCTGAACCGCTGTTCAAGCACTCCGCTCCTCCTACATCCCCTCCCTCACCCTCCTACGCCTCCCTTGCTCCCCCAACCGCCTTCGTCCCTTCTCCCTCGCTGACCCACGCGCCTGGAAGTCCCTCCCTGCCCACATCTGCCTTGCCCCCTCCCTTCGTACCTTCAAGTCCCTCCTCAAAACCCACCTCTTCCGCTCTGCCCTTCCTAACTCCTGCTAATCATCCCCACCCAGGATTATCCCCCACCTGCTATCTGCAAACTCCCAATGTACTGTAACCAAGCCAAGACAGTGTACCTGAGTTCTTGCATCCTCATGATTGTTGCGTCCCTTGTCTCTCCCTCTGTTCCCCCTTTCCTGTCTCCCCTCCCCCTGTCTTTTAGATTGTAAGCTCTCAGGCAGGGACCGTGTCTATCTTATTCTCTGTAAAGCGCCAGGTACATCGCTGGCACTATATAAATGCTAATAATAATAATAATACTTTAGTGCAAAGTTCTTCTCTCAGATCCACACTATGAATATGAGCTTTGATATTCTGCTTACCCAGTATGTGTATTAGGTCTGTGAGGGTACAATCAATAGGCAAACCAGAACACTGAAGTTAAAGAGGAGAATTTTGCCCATGTTGTGTTAGGCTGAAGATGCTCTATAGGATAAGGCTGTTTCTTTAACAAATAAAAAGATTGAAAATCATTTTGAAAGACTTCATATGGGATCCTTAGTTTAGTAAGACTGATTTCTGTCCATTTATTTCGATGCTAGGAAGACTGGGGGGAGGGAGTTACTTTACTGGGGATGGGAGTAGAGCTGAATAGTCAGAATTATATCAGCCAAAGAAAAAAATGCAAGTGATTTAGGAAATATAAATAAAGGGAGATAAGGCCATTGCAGAGAAACTAGATGAATTCTTTGCATCAGTCTTCATTGGGGAGATATCCACACCAGAACTATTTTTTATTTTATTTTTTGCACATGATGAATCAAAAGAACTGTCACAAATCACTGTGACACTAAAAGAGGTTTTAGAGCAGATTGATAAATTGAACAGTAAAAGTTGCTAGGACTGGATGGTATTGACCCAAGAGTTCTGAAGGAAATCAAATATGAAATTGCAGAACTACTATTGCTAATATTTATTTATTTTACGTATTTAAATTTATACCCCTCCCATTTCCCTAGGTGGAATTTGAAAGGTAACTGTTTTCACTATGTGGGAATTGGAAAATAGCAAATGTAACTCCCAAATCTTTTCTTTAAAAGACTACAGATGTAATCCTGGGAGCTACACACCAGTAAGCCTGACATCAGTACGGGGCAAATTGGTGGAGACCTTTGTGAAGAATAGAATTATTACAAATATTGGCAAACATGACATGATGGTGAAGAGCTAGCATGGCTGTAGTAATGAGAAGACATACCTCACTAATCTATAGGAATTATTTTGAGGGTGTCCACAAGCATGTGGGTAAGGTTGATCTGGTTAATATAGTATATCTGGGTTTTCAGAGAGCATTTGACAAGGTCTCTCAAAGAAACTCTTGAGAAAACAAAGGGTGTTTTTAAATGAGATGCTACCCCGCATAGCCACCCAGGAGCCATGTATCCGACCATCCATCTGAAGGTGGAGGAGGTGAATGCACACTCCTGGGAGCAACAGAGTACCCACTCATGACCACTCACGGAGCACTGCTGGGAAAACTGGAGTGCTCTGTGTGGAGCAACCCGAACAGCTCCAGGGCAACAGACAGCCACGGAGTCCCTGCCTGTCTGAACAGGACCGGCCATCCATGACAGCAGACCAGCTTACCACTGATACGCGCTCTGGCTGGGGGACATGACCTTTGCAAGTCACAAGAAATGGCCGGGAGTGCTGGTGAGCCCGGGTTCCCCAGCGCTTGTGCCGGGAACATGTCAGTTGCAAAGGCCAGCCCAGTGCACTTCCCCCTCCTCCCTGGGCCCGTGGTAGAGGGAGTGTGTGGCAGCTTGCCTTCGTGACTGGGGTAGCCATGCTGGGAACCACCTGGTGGAATCTCTCCCCGCACACCAAGCTGAGTGGGTGCTCCGTGGCCGTGCTACTCCGTGACCACAGATCACCTTGATAATTTAAAAACACCCTACGTAGTCATGATATAAGAGGAAGAGTCCTGTCATGGATCAGTAACTCATTAAAGAATAGGAAAGAAGAGGTAGGACTAAATGGTCAGTTCTTAAAATGGAGAGACATTAACAGTGGGGTGCCCTAGGGGTCTGTACTGGGACTGTTGTTGTTTTTATATTCATTATTGATCTGGAAAAGAGGGTAACAAGTGAGGTGGCTAAATTTGTAGATGACATTTACTCAGGATAGTTAAGACCAAGACAAACAGGAGGAGCTTGAATGTCTGGGTGATTTACAATAAAATGGCAGATGAAATTCAGTATTGAATTTCACTTCAGCATAGTGGAAAATAATGCTAATTATACATACGCAATGCTGGGTTCCAAATTAGGTGTCATCACTCAGGAAAAGGATCTTGGAATCATTGTGGAAAGTTCATGAAAGCATCAACTAAATTTGTAGCGGTGGTCAAAAGGCAAATAATGTTAGGAATTATTCAGAAAAGGATAGAGAATACAGAAAATACCAAAATGCCACTATATAAATCTATGGTGAAGCCACAGCTTGATTATTGTGTGCAGTTCTGGCTGCAACATCTAAAAAAAAGGAACTGGGAAAGATGCAGTGAAGGGCAACAAAAATCATCAAAGGTATGGAAAGGCTTCTGTTCAAGGAAAGGCTCAATAGGTTAGGACTCTTCAGCTTCAAGAAGAGATGACTGCAGAGGGATATGATAGACGTTGACAAAATCATGAGTGGTGTAGAACAAGTGAACAGGGAGCTGTTATTTTCCATCTCTAAAAATACTAGAACTAGGGGATGTCCTATTAAATTAATTTGGCAGCAAATTTAAAACAAACATAAGGAAATATTTTTTTCATGCAACAAGTTAACTTGTGGAACTAATTGCCACAGTATGTTGTGAAGGCCAGTAGCAGAACTGGGTTTTGAAAAGGACTGAATAAGTTATTAGGGGTCGGGGATAAGCCTCCTCAAGCTCACCCTGTCTGCCTCAGCTGCTACTTACTAAAGCTCCTGTTGCTCTGTACTCTGTACACTGAGTCATGATGCTGAGCCAGTAGTAGCATGACAGCAGTAGCTGGAAAAGCCATAAATGGCTACTAGTCAAGTTGATTGGGGGACATAACCTCTGACTGTTGGGAACTAGGAGAAATAGCAAGGAGTGGATAACTCCATTATAACCTGTTACGGACTTCTCTGAAACAACCAAAGGTGGCCAAAGCCAGCAAGCCAGCCACAGGTTCCTGGGCTGAATGGACCCATTGATCTGATCCAGTATGGCAGTCCTTATGTTCTTGCACTCCCACCATGCAGTCAGGAAAAAGAAATATGTCACACATTTAATGTCATATGTAAATATTCCCCCCTTTTTTGTTGTCGGGGTTTTTGTGCCTCTTTTTGAAATCAACATTGAACTTCTGAACCATCTTTCTGAATCACTCCTTATCCTTAACTGAACTCTGACAAAAGGTCAGAGGAGGGGGCAGGGAGGACTTATGTGAAGAATATTGACTTTCACTTTGGGTATCAAATAGTTAACAGCTCTGGGTACCACCTTTTGTCTGGCTAAGCACTGCCATGGCCCGTGGAATGTATCTCCAGATGTGGGTAGAGCGGGCTGTCACATTTGATGACTCGCTGTACCTGACCCAGGGTTGTTCCAGGCTGACCCGTCAGGGAAGAGGCTGGGCTGCACTCAGCAGCACACGGGGCGGGGCCGTGCAGACCCACATTTGCACGTCGCCTCACCCTCTCCCTGCCCCCTCCCCGGCCTGGGCCCCGACATGGGTGTTTGGCGGCAGAGCCAGATCCTACCCATGGTGAGGGCCCTCTCCCTGGGCAGGATCAAAGCATGATGGTACGTGCGCCATCATGTGTGAAAATACCCCCCTACTCTGTGTTTCCTAGGAGGGATTAAAAAAAAAAAAAGAAAGAAGTATTTAAAATGGACTGAGCATAACATTTGGAGATTTTTTAGACTAGGAGACATATCATCTTAGAATACCTAAGGAGTTTGAAATGTATATTCATCCATTTCTGGTATCCAAACAGATTAGCCTATCTATTCTGTTTTAATAATGCCAGCTTTATCCTACTAGCTTTATTTTTCAATGTTTTTCCCAACTGAATAACGGAATAATGCCATGAGTTCCTGTATCTCAAGGCAATCTTTGCCATTTTGAACTGTGTTTCTGCAGCTCCCTATCTGCACCTTCATTCCATTTCTTTACTAAATGCTACCAGGGAGGATGCCAAAAAAAAGGGAGGGGGAAGGAAAAAGAAAGGGTGGGGGGGATAAGACTGCTGTTTTAAAAAAAAAAGTTTAAAAGAGACCAGAATGAATGCTTCGCTTGTTGGCTTTTAGCACAATTACCATACCTTAGAAAATATGCAGGGAATAGTTAATTATGACTAAATGAGCTCCTTTTAGAGTCCATGGCAGGCCCCAAGATCCAACTGTCAGTGCTGTGAAAGATATTGAATTAGAAGGCTGGTCTCCCTGTCAGCCAGTAGGATGGTCTGCCTGAGTAAAATGGACAGTGAAAAGATAGCTGGTTTAAAGTAGCCTCAGACAAGAGAACCACGTACAGCATTTGCATACTTTTCCTGCAAAGGGGGTTTAATCCGAAGAAAGAAGGAGATTTCGGTATTGTCAGCCAAGGCTTTGTTTGGGGTGAAGAGTAGACGGAAATCTGATGAAGGGGCCTTTCTTAAAGCCATACTTTCAGCCTTGAGGTGGTTCTGCTAAAGTTATGTATTTGTGGATTGTTTACACACTATTGTTTGTCTGAAGATCTCCTAAACTCAAGGGGCTCAAAGTATTCCCATTTGCTAGCACAAAACCATGGGATTTGTGTGCAAAAATTACTTGTGCTGCAAAAATGAACAAATTCTTGTACAGAAAATTCTTTCAGTTCTTCAACCAAACTCAAACACCCAAAAATATTTGCATATTAGAAAATGAACCATGCTGTACAGAATCGGAGAGTGAAACAGATACACGTCAGATTGAAATGAGGTAGAACTAGTCTCCTTTCTTCCTTCCTTGGATTTTCCGGGATTTTGTATGTGGTGGTACTGTCCTGTGGCTGTAGCTGCAAAAGAACCAATTTTAACCATTATTATTGTTTGTAATGAACTGCATTACAGTTACCTAGTGTAGACAGTGTCTGCAATCCTGAAGCCTTGTAACTTGTGAGTAGTCCTACTAAGATAATTTATTTTTTATTTATTTTTATTTACTTACATTTATTAGCCACCCCCTCATGCCCATGGCATCTTGGGGTGGTGTACAACATAAAAATAAAAACAACAATAAAACACAATTAAAAAAAAAATATGTAAAACCCATCTAAAAGACCCCACTACCCCCCCCACACACACATCCCAACTTACCCTCCCCTCCTCCAAAGGCCTGGGAGAACAGCCAAGTCTTACAGGCCCAGCGGAAGGCCAACAAACTTGGGGCCAGACGGGCTTCCTCCGGGAGGGAGTTCTGCAATCACAGTACAGCCACCGAGAATGCCCTCTCTATTGTGGCCCCCCTTTTTACATGGGGGATCTTCAAGAAGGTGCCCCTGGTGGACCGTAGGGGTTGCTCTGGGGCACGGAGGGTGAGGCGGTCCATGAGGTATGAAGGACCAAGACCGTGTAGGGCCTTATAGGCCAAAACCAACACCTTGAATCTGGCTCGGTACACTATAGGCAGCCAATGCAGCATGCGGAGCACAGGGGTGATGTGCTCCTGCTGGCTCGTCCCTGTAAGGAGACGAGCCGCCACATTCTGCACTAGCTGCAGCCTCCGAACCAGCGTCAAGGGAAGCCCCATGTAGAGCGCATTGCAGTAGTCCAGCCTCGAGGTGATGAAGGCATGGATGATGGTGGTCGGGTCTGGAGACATATGGACGCAGCCTCCACACCAGAAACAGTTGGCGGAAAGCGACTTTAGCCACTGCCTCCACCTGCCAATCCAGGCAGAGATCTGAGTCCAACAATACCCCCAGACTCCAAACCTGCTGGGCTACAGGAGGGCGGACCCCCTCTACGAGAGGAGCCAACACCTCCCTCGCCCTACCCACCACCATCACCTCCGTCTTATCAGGATTGAGCTTCAGTCTGCTCTGCCATAACCAATCTGCCACGACCTCCAAACATTGGGACAGTACTGAGACGGCAGGACCTGGGTCAGTTGAAAAAAAGAGGTAAAGCTGGGTGTCATCAGCATATTGGTGGCAACGCACACCAAACCCTCTCACGATCTCCCCCAAGGGCTGCATATATACATTAAACAATAATGGAGACAGAATGGAACCTTGCGGAACACCACATTCCAGGGCCGTGGGGCTAGATGATTCAGCCCCCAGGAAAACCCGCTGGCTTCTCCCTGAGAGGAATGATCGGAACCACTCAAGGACAGTCCCGTCCAGACTCCCACAGGGCTCGCAATCGTCTCAGCAGCAGCCCATGGTCCACCGTATCAAAAGCGGCCAAGAGACTGGGACTACTCATGAGTAAGTGGTTCAGAACTGTAGTCTATGCCATTTGAAAATATTTTGTGAAATATAGTGCATTTTGCACTGTGCTCAAATATAAATGAGTATCTTTAGGTATTTGAATTTTTGTACCATATTAACCAATTTCTTATGGCCATTATAAAGTGCTGATCCTGCTATGAGTCATTAATATATAAAGAAAATAAAGGCCAAAGCAAAGTTGCTTAAATCTAAGTGTTACATTTTCTGTAATAAAGTATAAAGGTGTTGAGCTGAAATCATGGCTTCTATGTAGACAGATGAGCAAAACTTTTAGTTGTCTGCTGGTTTTAATCCTAGGAGCATCTGCTAACAGCTATTTTGACTATAGAAGAGAAGATGCAGTTGTTTTTGTATGAATAATTTTCTTGTTACTTTGCTTCTTGTGCATCTGTCTTAAATCACTTGAACAGGGGCGTAGCAGCCATTGAGTGAACCGGGCATAAAGCCGGGGGCCGCTAGGTCCCAGGGGCCACTGCCTGGCCCCAGTCTGGAGGAGGCCTGGGTGCAGTGCACCCTCACATCATGGGGGGGAGAGTCCCAGGGTCCCCATCCTTCACCTGCCTCTGCCTACTAGTAGTGCTGCTACTGCAGCAGCAGCAGCGGGACACCAATCAGACTTCGATATAAAGCTGTTTGTAAACAAACTCCTCCCCATGTGAGTGATCAGAAGACTATTGCCTTGTAAAGAAGGTTCTTCGAGATGGTTCCTAACATTCTCACACCTGGGTTGTACATGCTCACCATATTCAAATAATAGACCACGTGATGGTCTTGAGCTCCTCTAGTATAAAAAGCACTCTCTCCCTCAGAATGACAGTTCCTTCCAACCCTTTCTAGGAATATAAGAAAATTCCCTGCGGGGCTGGAAGGGTGGGTATTGTGAGAATGTTAGGAGACATCTCGAAGAACCTTGTTTACAAGGCAACAGCCTTCTGTTCTTCTTCAAGTGGCTCCTCACAGGCCCTTTTTACACGGCTCCACCTGGTTGGGAGGTGTGTGTGTCTGTGGGCATACTGGTGCATGGGCAGGGCGTGCACACGACCGCACATGCATACCCACTCACGCCCCACTCATCCACACCCATGAAGCAACCTCCATTTTCCCAGTTTGCTCTGTGCATGCGGACGAGGGGGGTCAGTGGGGATGCATCAGGGGCATAGCTACCGTGGCACGGGGGGGCTCAGTTGCACCCAGGCCTGTTCCTGTGGGGGCCCAGGGTCGGCTGAGGCATCATGGCCCCGCAGCGAGGGGGCCCATCCACTGCCGCCGCTGTGCGGAGTCGGTACTTGGAAAACTCACTGCGTCCAGGGAGCAGCGTCCCCACTCTGCACAGCGGCAGAGGGCCCCCTCGCCAGAGGGGGCAATGATTCCTCGGGCCGGCCCTCCCTGCCACGCCACTCTTGCTGCCTGTGCCTGCCGCTTCCCCCCCTCTGCAGCTCCTAGCCTCCTAGGCATCGCGAGCCCAAGCTGCAAGGAACAAGGGAAACTTTTTTTTCCTTTTAAATTGCCCGTGCCGTGTCCTAGCCCCCAGGGAGGGAAAGCACACACTGCTGCGAGCTCTCCTCTCCCTCCGCAGCAGGGCTAGGACATGACGTGGGCAATTAAAAAAACACAACTGCCCACAGACACACCGCAGGGACTGGGTTTGCGGGCATAGAGGGAGGCAGCAAACCTGAGCTGAGGGGAGGCAACCAGGACCAGCCTCAGGTTAGTGGCGTCTGCCCCCCTGCCTGCCCCCATGCTCCCTTCCCTCCCGCCCCCCAAGCCTGCAGTGTGCCCCATCCCCCTTCCCTCCTGCCCCCCAGCCCCTTCCAGCCTGCCTCCATCCCCCCTCCCAGCCTGCCCTCCTGCATGTTAGGTGGGCACGTGCACCCCTACTCACTGCAGGCACCACATTGTTCACACGGGGCTCCCCCACCCATGAACACACAGAACTCTGCGTGTTCATGGCTGGGAGAGGCCTGTGTAAAAAGGGCCACATTCTCACAACTGTCTTACTTATACTATCTTAGGTAGGAATTTAGGATGTAAATCAACATCTATTCTGTCTTGGAAAATCTGAAAATATGGTTCTGACATTATCATGGCTGCTATTTCACTAGCTCTTCTTAATGAAGTTATTGCTAAGAAATACTGTCTTTAAACCCCCATCCCATAACTAGTTAATTTGTGCCACCCATATAATCAATTCATGCTGCCCCGGGGGTGCATATGAACTGATTATGGGTGGGGGGCGGAAATGGTTATGGGTGGGGGGCAGCATGAATTGATTATATGGGGCAGGGGTAGAAATGAACTGATTATGGGGGTCACAACTGAACTGGATATACATATATATATATATATATATATATGTCTCTTTGCATGGCATAATGTGCGTAATAGGCTGGTTGCATTTTTGGGTGTCTTGTGCGTTTGATAGCAGCACCTCCAGGCCCGCCAAGCCCGGCGGCACCTCTAGGCCCTCCGGCAGGACACAAAGAGGGGGGCCCATCTTGAATTCTTGGCCAGGGGCCCATTCCACCCTAGCTACGGCCCTGCACTTGAAAATGAGATAAATAACCTATTATGCTTATGCCTAAGGAGAAAATAGGTGAAAATGTGTTAGCATGGTATACAAATATACATTTATGGTCTAATTCTTCACTCAACTGAGTGCACAACTACTTTTCTTTTAATTGGAGTTGCTTTGTATTTATTCAAGGGATGAATTTTGCTGTGAAAACATCTGGGCCAACCTCTATAATCGCTGTATTTCAGCAGTAATCAGCTATACAACAGATAAATGCCTTGTCTATGGTGGCATAAACCTTGCAGCAGCAGCCAACCAGTATTGGAGAGAGGGCAAGCCTTTCTTTCCCAGGGTGTTAGTGCAGGCCAAAGACATGCTGGTGCTGTTAGGAGGTAGAATGCTCAGCAGTCAGGGAATATGCTGGCCATTCTCTGAGCAGCATCTGCCAGTTGTTCTTGTATGAATCCCTGAATGTTGTTTAGCAGTGCTGATTCCTCCCCCTGTAGAGCTACAGAGGGAGGGCAAGCATTGGCAAAACCACCTGCTTTCCTTTCAGACAATTCCCTCTAGAGTTGAGGAAGATCAGCTGGCATGAGCTGGTGTAATTCACACCTGTCTACCTCAGCTCAGGTGGCTCTGGCTAATTCATGCCCTGAGGTGTATGTGTTTTTCTAACAGATGTGAATATTGAAAAATTAATTATCTAGTATGCTACCTTATCTATGTAACATAGAAAATGTTTCTGGAATAAAACACAAATAACACAGTTTCTGAAATATTTGTTGACAACCTATGTAGTCCATAAGAGGATCTTAAAAGGGCCATGCAGCAGCAGACATTAGATTGTCGGGGCACAGAACCCATGGCACAGACAGCATGGGTGGCATTGGCATGGTAGATTTTAAACTCTAAATTTTTATTACTTTTTAAGGGGGGAAATCCCCAGTGAATTACTAAACAAAGAAGCAAACATGAATTTTCCAAGTGCTGGAGTTCTTGTAAAGTCTTGGTTGTTCAAAAATGAAGACAGTATTCAGTACAGTGCCGAATGCTGGGAAGAAAAGCACAGTAATAATGAACGTACTGCTCAAGATACATAAATCAGGTAAGATTTATGTAGCTGTGCCCAGGAAATATGTATTATTTTAAACAATTTAATAAAAATGGTCTTTCATTAATGCAATCAGTAGAAAGGGCCATGCACTTTAATATTCTCAATCCATGAGCCTTTCTCCCATATATATGAAAAAGCACTGGAGGCACATATTACCAGCCGCAAATGCTCCAAGTGCTGTTGAACTGTACTGTGTAGTTTGTAAAATAGAAAATGGTGAAATCCAGCACCTATGTCAACACATTTATTAGAGCAAAGTGATGTTTTCTTCTTCATTGTTACTTTGTTGGGGGAGATGTTCAGTCTCTGGTTATAAATTGTCCTTTGCTAGATGTAGTAAACTTCCCCCCTTCCTATTTTGCATTTTTCCTGTGAGAAGCGTTTCTGAATTTGGGGGAACTAAATATACTTCTTTGTTGCTGAGCTTGTCAAGCACAGCACTGTGTTCTCTTTCCCACCAGGAAGGTCAGACCGCTGGGGGCCATTCTATTTTCTGAAATGATCCCTACTGTCTGTCCATGCTGTCTGACAGATTGAAACAGTTGTCTGTGTCACTGTGCTTTCAATGCTTTTTAAATGCCTCACTTTCCATGAAAGAGGTAAAATATGTAGGCAATGGGGAAAAAAATCTAAAAGGAACCACAGTTTTCCTGTAATGAAGAGTGAAAAGCTTTTTTTTTCTTCTTTAAAGAATGTGTAATTAATTTGTGGTGAAGATATTTACTAACTGATTCAGTAAATTTACTCCTCACAGAATTTTTTTTTGTTAAAGCACTCTCTAAGTGGTCTGCTTTTAAAGAACTGTTTGAAAATTAAGGTAATAAAATTATTAAACATACACTGTTTTCAGTAGCCAAAGTGAAATATTATTTCCTTTGTTCACTTATATTTCAGTTTAATATATTTTGATCTGAGGTATGTATAAAGCCTGAAGAAATTAGTACTGTGCTGAGCCTTCAATACTCTCCAGATAATTGAACTAATTAAATCTTTACCAACATTAACACAACTCCAGCATTCCTTGGACAGTGGTTAATTATTGCATGAACATGGCAAGCTTAAACTAAACAGATGAAAATAGAGTCCTGTGGAATGGGTATTAAGTTTATTCTTTATTCATCTTTTGATAAAGTTTAATTAAAACTGCCTCTGTCCATTGTGGTGAGAATGAATGTGCTTGTTTTCTTAGTGAAAGCCAAATTATTCACTTCAGCCATGGTTCGATAATCAAAGCCTTTACAAAGTTTTGGGTTATATTGTAGCTGTGGAGATATAATTGCTGCAATTCTCTGTGAAGGCTTTATCTTTTTATTACTTTCTTTTATTTAGTTTTTAAAATTTTATTTAGAAAGAAAATTACAGCATCCATTCTCAGCTGCAGTGTTTTTAAATTAACAATTTCCAAGTACTGTTGTAAGTAAATTGAAAGATATTAGTTGGATGTTAAAAAGTATCCAGTTAAAACCTTTTTCATTACAATCCTCTCATGATAAAAAGTAAGAGTCATCATTTTAAAATGTAAACACAACCAGCAGTCCTGAAGCTATTGGTGTTTGAAGTATTTAAAGCACATACCAAAACTTATTCCAAGGTACACTTGAACTTGAATACTAAAGGAATGGCTACTTCTATTTATAACAGTGATGTAGAACTGGCATAGTGTGACTCATCACACAAGCAGAGCAGGCAGTTATTCATTTTAAAAGCAAAAAGACTAAAAGGAGTTATGCCGGCTCCGAAGGCTAGGAGATACACTGTCTTGAAAAATTTAATAAAGTATTTCTAATATCCACAGCTACCTGACTCTTGGAATTAGTGTTCTAGCAGGCATTGTTTAGCTGTAGCGCATTTCCAGTATATGTACCACTTAAAAACAAGCTTTTAGGACACTGTTTGGCTGAAACTTTGAATTCAACACATAATTAACTCAACGCATAATGAACTTATGGAATTTGTTGCAAGAGGACATTGTCAAGGCCAGTAGTATAGCTGGGTTTTAAAAAGGACTGGATAAGTTCTTAGAGAGTAGGTCCATTAATGGCAAGTAGCTTACGGAATAAACTTCTTACTGTCGGGAGCTGGGAGTGAACAGTGTTGGTTCTTCTCCCATGCAATCAAGATAGACCACTGTCAGAGGAGAGGATGCTGGGCTTGATTGACCATTGGTCTGACTCAGTATGGCACTTTTTATGTTCTTTATTGCTTTAGGCACAGGCGCACCTATGAAATGAGGAAGCTCAGTTGAGCCTGGACCCTGGACTCTGAAGGGGGCCCCTTTAAAAATGTAACCTGTGCATCGCTAGGAAGTTTTCAGCCTGGGCCTGTGAGGGAGCGGGCAGCACACTGCCCCCACCCACTCCAAAAATGTTGTAGTGGTACTCTGGCCACTTGCAAAGGCCCCACCAAGAAGTAGGTTTTCAGAGTGGGTGGCAGTGGAGTGCTGGCCCCATGCCCCCACCCCTACTCTGAAGCCAAGCACATGCACCTGAGACTCCGCATCCGCCTGAATGTATGTTTGTCTTCTCCCCTGTCTCTCCCACTGTCCCCTCTCCCTGTCTCCCCCTCCTTGTCTTTTAGATTGTAAGCCACAGGGAGCGACTGCGTCCATTTCTATGATCTGTACAGCACCGGGTGCATGGATGGTGCTATATAAATGTTTATAATAATAATAATAAGCAGGTTTGCTGCTGCTTCAGGGGTGGGAGCCAGCTGGAAGTGGAAGTTGTACCACCTTGAAAGCCCCACCTTGGAGACCCTGCCCTTTTGTCCTGAGGGGGGCCCATAATTGGGACCTGAGCCCAGGCCAATCTCAGCCTTGCTATGCCGCTAGCTAGGAAAATAGTTTTGTAGTTTTTAAAAAAAAATTGGCGGCCAAGAATGCATACAACATGCATATGCATGCAGTAATCGCCCCTCAGCAGCCCACACAGTTACTTCTACCTCTAGCCAGAAGTAATTTTGCGGGCTGCTTGAGAGGCAGCTGCCACTTGTAATTCAGATGGAAGGACATGCACCTAGTGCTGCTGTGTCACCTGGCAGAGGCTGGCGCCAGCAATGCAAGAGAACATGGTAGCTGCTGAGAGGCTAGGACAGGACCTAGCATGGAGCAATCCCCACCATTGCTGGGGAGCCATGCCAGCTTCAGAGATACACTTTTCACTTTCCTACCCCAGCCAAGGAGGTGTCCCATATGTGGTGAGAAGCCACGCTGCCCTGTGAAGATGCTCAGCACTGTGAAGATCAAGGCAGTTTGGCAGCTGTGAGACGACTAAGGCCAGTGAACCCCAAAGCCCCCTCCTTCCATCCCTGCTAATCAAAACTCTCGAGCATTGTTTGCCGAGCTGATAGCTCAATCCACAAGCAATATTCTAAGCCACCTTACAAGGCGGTGTGGCTTTCCCCAGACTCCAAGAGCCCAGGGGCGGATTGGCCATTGAATGCACCGGGAGGATTCCCGGTGGGCTGGGGGCCGGTCATGCTGTCTTTTAAAAAATTATTCTTAACAAACAACCCCCAAAAATTGTTGGTCCTGAGTCAAGAGCCCCACTCATTACTATGCGGTAGCCTGCTCCACATGTTTTGTGGATCGTGGCCATTTTCTCATTACCATTTTGTATAGCTGGATGCACAACCACAAGCTTTTATTGTACCAGTAATAGTTAATTCAGAGACAGTGGCATACATGTTTGTTTCTAATTTCATTTTTGGTTATTACTCTATTTTTATAGGGTTTGGGATACATGAACACCTTTTGAATGTTGAGAATGTTGAGTTTCTTCTACTTCTGTTTGCAAACACTACTTTTTCCTCCCAATGACTGAACAGAAAAAAGCCAATGCCACTTTGTGTTGTCCTGCTTCTCTGTAGTCTCTCACACAGTCCAAAATGGCATCCATTTTTTATCAGCAGAGGTATGGGAAGAAGACTGGTTTCTCATTCACTTATTGGTTTTGTCTCTGTCTCCGTTTTTGTTTTTGAAGGGAAATTTGGTGGTTATTAAATTGAAGTACTAGAGCTTGTCTCCATTAAGAAAAATGCCTTGATTTTACATCATGATAGATTAGTTACCTTAAGGTAAAATTTTAGCGAAGACAAGGATAAATAGCTTTTGCCTGGAGGTAGCGTGATGAGGTCAACAATGGGGCGTAGGGTGTACTTCAGCTTCCTACCTTGAGGCAAAAGGTAGGAATTTTATTTTGAAGTATCTAGCCTCAAAGTTAACTACACACCTTTGCTTCTTAATGTAGACATACCCCTAGAATGGCACATGGATGTTGAATCCACAACAGTGCAGATCAATGATTCCCAAACTTGTGCATGTGATCAGTGATTCCCAAACTTTTTATACTTAAACATTTTTAGGGATCGTTTGGTCTCTCAGAGGTTTTCAGTGCAGAATTAGTCTGGAATAGAGGGCCTCCACCTTGTGTTTCATTTGGCCCAAGACGGATCGGAGTGTCCGGCCAAGGACAGGCTGGGGATCCTGCTAGTGTACCATGCACCCCACTGCACAGCAGCATCCCAGTCTGCTCTAGCAGCTCTGGTCTCGGATCTGGTCTTGAGGTCTCCTAAGCTTTTTGTTTGGGGGGCTAGATTGCATGGGACAGAGCAGGAATTCATGGCCGCCATGGCACCATAGGTCTGTCCCAAGTGGAGAGGGGCCCAACACATGAGCAGGGGCACATGCTAGACTTAATATTCTGCACTGACTTTGAGGCAGGAGGTCTGATGATTGGGGGTGTGGAGTGTTCACCCTTGCCATGTTCAGACCATTACCTCCTCTGAGCCTCCATGCCAGCCCGCCCGCCTGACAGTAGGGGTGCAGGACAAGTTCAGATGACCTGCCCCAGAGGGGTTCCGGAATGCTCTTGTGGAGATACCTGGTGACTTTGATGGTCGCTCCATCATGACCTTGTAGCCTTCTGGAATGGTTGGTTGGTTGGCTGGCTGGGGCCATTGATCAGGTGGCTCCTAGGCATCTGCTCCCAGCGTCTCGGCTCTGCAGGTCCCGTGGTTCACAGAAGACTTGGGGAGGCTGAAGCGGGAAGGGAGGCAGTTGCAGCAATGGTGGCGCCGTACTTGCACTCAAGACGATCAGTTGCGGCATAGAGTGTTTTTAAGTCCTATGCTGTGGCAGTGAGGGCCGCAAAGAAGCCGTTCTTTGATGCACTTATTGCATCTGCTCGGTTGCGTCCAGCAGAGCTGTTCCAGGTGGTGAGAGGTCTGGTCAGTCCAGTCTGTCTCCACCTGGAACCAGATTCATCCACGGCCCGCTGTAACATGTTTTTGAAGTATTTTGTGGACAAAATAACTTGCATTGAGCATGACTTCGACTCTGCCATTTGAAGGGCAGTGGCAGAGCCAGAGGTTAGAAATACCCTATCTGGTCAGGTCTTGTGGGATGAATGTCAATTGGCGACGTCAGCCGATGCGGCCAATGTGCTGGGGTCTGTTCGAGTCACAACTTGTGAACTAGATCCATACCCATCCTGGTTGGTGAAAGCCACCAGGGAGACATTAGGACTGGCGCTGGCAGGGGTGATCAACACCTCCCTTCAGGAGGGGACGGTGCCGGTTGCCTGAAGGTTGTTGTGGTCCAGCCTCTCCTCAAGAAACCATCACTTCACGTTGGTGCTCCAGTGAGTTACCAGCCTGTCTCTAGCCTTCCCTTTTTAGGGAAGGTTATTGAACAGTTAGTGGCTTGTCAGCTACAAACACATCTGGACAGCATCAGTTTTCTTGATCCCACGCAGTCAGGTTTTCGTCCTGGTTATGGCACGGAGTCAGTGCTTGTGGCCCTGGTCAACAACCTACTGGTAGAACTGGATATGGGTCATATGACTCTGCTAGTTCTATTAGATTTATCAGTGGCTTTCAATACCGTGAACCATGAAATGCTGGTGACACGCCTGTGGAAGGTGGACGGGATCATCTTGGATGGTTCTGTTCTTACCTCACAGATAGATCTCAGCAGGTGGTGCTAGGGGACTGTACATGTGGAATCCCGCAGGATTCCATTCTGTCCCCTCTCTTGTTCAACTTGAATATGGAGCCACTAGGAGAGGTTTTGCGCAGCTGAGGTGTTTGTTGCCACCAGTATGCTAACAATACCCAGCTGTATTTTTCATTTTCAACCGACCCGGGCCCTGCTGTCTCATTGCTGTCCTGGAGGTGTCTGGCTGCGGTGGGGGATTGGATAAGGTCGAGCCAATTGAAGTTCAACCCTGCTAAAACAGAAATGATGCTAGTGGGGGCGGGGGGCAGTGATCTGGGGGAGGAGGTTGCCCCCATTATTGGGGATATCCGTGCTCCATTGGTTCCATCTGCGTGGAGCCTGGGGGTGCTCCTTGGACCCACAGCTATGCCTCAGGTTTGCCTCAGCCTGGATCTCCTTGCCTTCTGACGAAATTGTAAGACCTGACTGTTCCATCAGGCATTTGGAGGGGGCCGAGGGTGGTTGGGTTAGTTGGATTGAGAGGGGGTGAAAAGGGGATTATTTTATGCACAGACCTGTTTTTATGTATGTTTTTATAGTTATATATTTTTAATAATTTGATAATGTTGTTTTATTGTTATAAATTATACTTGCGAGCCGCCCCGAGTTGCCATTGGTGAGAGGGGCGGGGTAGAAATGTTATAATAAATAAATATCTCTGCAGTCCCAGAAACAAACAAAAGGTGCAGACATATGAGACAC
>QEPC01007042.1:1809234-1826602 GCA_003113815.1 Sphenodon punctatus
TTTCCCCCCCCCCCTCCCGTCCCCTCTCTCCCTTCTTCCCTTCCTCACCCCTGGCCCCTTTCCACTTCCCCCATTTCACCTGGGTTCCCTGTCCCATGCCGCACCTGGGTGACCTAGGTAGTGTGCAGTGGTGTGCGGCTGATTCCCCTGCCTTTACCCCCTGTCTCTGGCTGGCGCATTCTTTCCTCCCCTGTGATGAAAAGGGTTGCCTTCTGACTCAGGAGGAAAGCCCACCCAAGAACCTGAGGGGATTATTGGTAACTCAGAGTGCCATCGGAGAGACGGCCGTCCCCTTAGGAGACCTCTTCCTGGGTTATCTTTCGCCCCTTTCCCCCACCCTACCTGACACCTATGCATAAAAGAAAAAAAAAGTTTTTCAGGATTGCCTCTGCTCTGGCTGAGCTGTCCTCAGCACAAGACAGAAAGCATGGTAGAGAATGAGAACGTACCATTAGTTCCTCAATCCTAAACTAAAGTGTTTTTTTAATGTAGATAATAGTAGCCTTAAGGGTGCCTTGACCTGTATCCGCTGTTGTAGTCGTCCAGCCAGAACTGGACCTAGAATTAGTGGGACCCAGGGCTAAGGTAAAATGTTGTGGCCATTGATAAACCCAACCCCTCACTCTGTGGCTCTGCCCCCTCATGGGGCCCTAGAGGTAGTGATGCTTGAGGCCCCACTGTGAAGGAGTGGAGTGTCCCGCACCCAGCCTGTGGGAGCTCTGGAAGTAGAGAAAATGGCTGGGCTTCGGGTGGTCACACCAGGTTACCTGTGGTAAGGTTAGCTCTGCCTCAGCATCAAGACTTCAGCCAGGATATAGGAATGACCACACTATGCCATTTGATCCAGACATACCCCTACATCAGAGGCTGGGACTCATAATTCTCAGAGTTAAGATATTTTCCCCAAATGTTCGTTTGATCTTGTTCGGAAGGACTAAATATTTAAAGATACAAAATGTGGACAAATTAACATATTTTAACTTTATTTTCTGCCTTTTTATCCATTTCTAATATAACATCACTTGTTTACAGTTTTATATAAATAGTTCTTTATTTCTTTATTTAAAACCCATTTTTGATAAGTCTGAGAATCCATTAATTGTCCTTACAAGCCCAGCCAAGCCATCCTGTTCTCCCACTGCCTAGCCACCAGGAAGCCATTTCCAGTGGCAAAGGGCCTGAAGCGAACAAGACATTGTGGACATGCAGAGCTGAAGGAAAAAGCCTGTAAGACAAAAAGTAGTACATAGAATGAAAGTCAGAAAACTAAAAACAGGCACATTTTAAATTATGGAGCCATAAATCCCTTTGGGAGTCCTCATGAATACAAAAAACACACAACTTTACAGGCACAGTTTTTTCACCTCAGCAGTGCTCCAAGACAGAATTATAGCTCTTTAACTCCTACTTGCCTGCTCCTTAATTACCCTGTCAGAAAAATCTGTATGTAATGACAACAATTTTTCCATAAGGTGAGTGTTCCCAATAAACTGGAATCAATTTGAAGAAAGTGTCCCTGCACGTTGTGTGGGTGTGTTTAATGTATAAAGTACTATAAACGCAGTGGACAGAGATATATGGATGAAAATGATCATTGGCCCAGGTAGGATAGTCAGAGAAGCCAAACTAACACAGTTCTTTGCTTGTTGCTCCAGCTACAGCCATTTTTACATATCCTAACAAACTTTTGTGTGGGAAACCTTTTTCTGATATCTAGCTTATCTTTCATCTTTATTATAGTCCATGCCTATGAAATGTAACATATAATGAAATCTAGTGAATTCCCAATCACTAGTTAAACTCTTTGTATTTTTGTTCGGTGTTACTATCTGGGAACCTCTAAAGCAATTCCTTTTCTACAGTAATTGTATTTAGCTGCTTAAGCCATTCTGCATAGTAGATAATTTCACCCAAGTTCCATGTAAGTCTTGTTGTACCTTACTGGGATTTTCTCTAAGACTTGATTTACATCTGACTTTCTTAAGCTAGATGACCAGTACTATCCACAATATTTCATACAGTCGAGGTTGGCCAGGAAGTAGATCACAAACTAGTCTCCAGTAAATAGATCATAAGTAGTAGATCATGGTTTGGGGAGAGGGGGGATCAGCCCTTTAGAGATCACCTCTGTGGAGGAGAGCAGGACCGGTACCCAAGGAACCTTTGGGGAGGAGACAGGGGAGGATAGCTTCTCCAGTGTGGTTGGAAAGGCTCTCTTTAAAGGGGAGTGCTCCTCTCACTTCCTGGGACCAGTTCCTGAGCTGCCCTAGAATTGGGAGCCAGTGAGAGGAGTCCCCCCCCTCCCCCCATGGAACCCCAGAACCAGTGGGAGGGATTCTAGCAGATTACCTGTGCTTGATGCCTGGATCAAGTGAATAGTGTGCACCATAAGTCTGGCCACCCCTGACCTAACTGGTGTCTTTTAGAGCAGAAACAAGTACCGTCCAAAATAGGTATATATTCATCGAATATGCACTACCCAATTCACCATTTGCAAGACAAATAATAGGCATGACTTGTATAGGATCTAATGAATACTTGTTTTGGATTTTAAATGAGGAAAACTGTGTCTGTGTGTGTGCGCCCACTAATTTTATAAGCCAGCTGTTGGAGGGGGGCTTGGGCAAACAGAAAGCAGCATAGAACTTAGGACCCTTGGCGCAGCTGAGTCACACCAGAAGGGCCCCTTCAAGGCACTAACTGTAAACTCTTTATATGACCAATATACAGTGCCCATCCTCATCACCAAAGTAGATAGGCACAGCTAGCAGTTGTTCTAGTAGCTCTTCTGGTAGAGATTTGGAAAGGAAGTGAAAAAGTTGGAGGTTCAAGACTTCTATAGCAAACTACATGGAAACATCAGAGAATCCACCAGCCAGAGTGGGAGGAGAAAGTCCCTCTGTCTTTTGTTTTTAATAATGAAGGAGCAGCTCCTACTTTCACAAATCAGATTTCATCCTACATCCATTAGGGTCAATAGTTTAGTTTAGTTTCCATTTTTACCCCACCCCTCTCACCGAAGCAACTTAGGGCGGCTTACAAATATGAAAACAGCAATCATAAGATAATAAACATATAAATGCATACAATATAATATAATACAGTATAAAACTAACTAACTAAAACTCTGACTTGTGTTATAAAAATAGAAATAAAAAATAGAAATAGAAAAACATACCCTTCTCCCAGCCCATCTAACCCCTCCTCCCCTCCCCCCTTCCCAAAACACCTGGCGGAAGAGCCAGGTCTTACAATTTCGTCGGAAGGTGAAAAGGTCCAGGCTGAGGCAAATCTCCACTGGGAGGGAATTCCAGAGTGATGGCGCAGCCACCAAGAACGCCCTCCTGTCCGTCCAAACCTGCCAATAACACAGGCCTTCCAGAAGGGCGCCCCCATACGACTGCAGGGCCGCCCAGGAGTTGAAAGTTTGGGTACATGAGATGTTAATGCACTGTTGGAATATTACTGGAATGTTACCTCGGGATTGAGAGTCACCAGAGAACTAATCAGATTTAAAGGGGTGCAACTCAATTTTATTGGATACCACATAAAATGTCTGGACTCAGCAATATAAACAGCTACAAACCCCAGTAACCTAACTTATGATTTCTTACGTGCCTGATGACCACGGTCGGAGATGAGAGCTGGTTCAGAGGAAGAGGTGGAGAGGGCCCAAGATCTACAGCTGAAGAAGGTCTCTGGATCTTCAAAAGCAACGAAAAAAGAACTTTTTTTTTTTTTTTTTTAAAGGGAAGGGACTGGGTCTTTGGGGCCTTATATATCCTTTTTCCTGGGTGGGAACAATTTGTTTCTTACTCCCCCACAGAAAGTATTCTGTGTGTTTTCATTCTTACTTTTGCCAAATGGCGAAAGCTATGCGTAAATAAAACAATTTATTATTATTATTACTCCCACACCCTTCGTTGTGGGTTCATCTTGCAAGGCCCTTCTTTGTGGGTTCATCTTGCAGGGCCCTTCTTTGCATAGCTGTGCCGATAATTCAGAATGTTGCAACTGGCTGATCATTGGTTTGCTTCATCTGCATCTTTACTGCCCAGAATATCCTGGCTTCTCCTGCAAGGCAGGGTAGGGCTTCTGTCCAGATTATGCTGATAGCTCTTCCGTGATCGTCTTGACACCTGGTTGTGTTGTCAATATGGCACCTCTTATTCCTTTGCAACAGTTCATCAGGGAGGGTCCCTGTGGTGTTTCTTCTCTTTGGCTTGAATGTGGCGAGTTTGCAGGGGTCTCTGCTCGAAATCATGGCCATGGACCTAACTATTTCCTAACAATCGTTTCCCCCTCCCCCCCCAGTTGCAAGTTTTACATTGTGACACATAATACATAGTTGTGCTAAGTACAGGTTACACATTGAATAATAGGTAGTAGGTTGTAAAGAAATGGGTGTACATAACCGCTAGGTTACATAAATTGCGGTAATAATAATGCAATTTAAACATATTTTTTAAACTTAAAGCAATATTTACATCAAAACCATCATTAGGGGCTTCAGATCCATGCCTGCCATGAATGCTTTTTCAAGTGAGGTCTAAGGCAAAGAGGAGCTCTTTCTCTGCTCAGAGTTCACAGCCAATTAGGGTTGAGCCATGGGAATGTATATCGCTTGCTGTTGTAACAAGGCAATGGATCGTTTAGTCCAACATGCAATACCTATAACTACAATAATCAGAATACATTTAATAATAATTAAGACAATAATGGGGTACAACAGTAAATTGAGGATTCCAGTAGCTATAAACACTTCAGAGTTCGTCATAAGATTGCAGAGCACAGGTACCATTGGTTTGAAATTGCACATATTCATCTGGAGGCCAAAACAGTGAACTGTCATAAGGAACCATGAGTGTACATATGGGTGCCATCTCAGACTGGTACCTCGTAAAAATCAGTAATACATTTCAAATTAAATGTGCTGTGGATGCTTCCCATCCTTTTATGTGATATGACCCACTCAGAGAGCCCTTGATCCCCAGTTTCTTTGGGATCCATAGACCAGGATACATTTTGACACTTTGGTTTAACAGTTCTAGTGGTTCCACCTGGTAAATGCAGTTCTCCATTCTGGCTACTCCGTTTTACATAGGGGTCTGTTAGACTGACTCTTGTGTGAATATTGATATTTCCTACTGTTTGCCAAGCAAACAATTGGCTGGGTAAGTCCTTGAGCTATATTGTTCATTTGATTGGGTCAGAGGTTACCAGCACTTGACCCAATGTGGGGGCTAGGCTTTGCCACTGCTCCTTTGCGCAAATAGTATGGATGACATCATGATGTAACTAGAAAGATGCTTAGGAGAAAAACCTGTAAATAAAAACAAACAAACTGCAAAACATAGCAGTAAACAAGTAATGATGAAGAAGTTAACGGAAAACTTGCCTTTCAAAGAATCATGGAAGACCATTGTAGCTGCATCACATCATTCTGTACTAACCATGCACTTGAAAGTGCAGAACAATGTAGACAACACTTGGAGTGTTTTAATTTTGCTCCTTGTTTACTTTTCTTACATAGGTTTAGTGGTATCACGTAGGCACATAGATAGACACACAACACTGAATGACAAACCCACAACACTGAGTGACAAACAGCCATGGCATAACACACACACACACACAAATAAATGAAATAAAATAAAAACTATGGTTGGTTTCTCAGGGCAGATTTGCTTATTTTAGTATATATTTTTTGCTTGTTGCATTCCAAGACCACCACCTTTCCTCCATAAGAAACAGAGAGAGAGAGAGAGAGAGATCTGACCTCTGGGAGGCCTACTTAATTATCTGAACAATTAATTCATCGTTTATGCACATTATATAGACAAACCTAATGATTGATCAATTCTTGACTCCAGGTGTGTCCCCTAATCTGTTGTTGCTCTGGACACATTACAGAAACATTGATTAATATAAGGCAGAAAGCAAAGAAGAAGGAACTCAAGGAATAGGGTGCCAGACTAAGTCAGAAATTTTTCTGGCTGTTATAGAACACAAGACACTACTTCGCTCATCATAACAAGCAGGCTAGGAACACCTTTCAATCTCAAATAAAGCACACTCAAAGAAAATCCTCAAACACACAAGAATACTCTCTCACCCAGAGACACAAACTTTAAATAAAACATTCATTACACTTGCACATATGTTCACACAGATTTTTCACACACACGTGTGTACACCCCAATATTCACATGAAGCAGGCATGCATCCTTTATTTCTTGCAGACATTCATTATCAAATGTACACACATAAATGCATATACCAACATCTGTGGAAGATAAGCTTTCTTCAGGTTCGTTAACATCTTATTTAAACTGAAAAGGTCCTCCTTGTTAGGGAGTTTCAGTGCGAGTTGACTTACAAAGAATCCTCTTGCTGTAAGAAACACTACCTCTCTTTTACAAAACCTTAGAGCCAGAGAGGGGAACTACAATTTCATGAATGCCTGCAGAACTCAGAAGCGTAACGTCTCGGGGCACTCAAGCAGAATCACTTACACACCTACCCACATAGGGATCTCCTCAAGCATACAAATATACATGCACCCCTACTCACACATTCCACAGTCAAGCACACACACACGTTACTCATATCAGCACTGAAGCATGGTGAATGGCACAGTCAAGCCGCATGCTTGTGGAAGCACATGATTTTTGAGACTGTAAAGGCAAATGGTGACAAAAACAGTGTAGATTAGGCCCTATTTTTTTTACCTAAACAGACTATGCTTGCAGGGACCAGGGACTAATATGGTTGCTGGTTAGAGCGGAGTGGGAGAGCCATATGGAGAGGTGGATGAAATACATTCCCCAAAACAAGTTGGTGAATGTCAGTATTTTACTCCAAGCCTTCTCCTGGAAACCTGGCCATGGAGGGGGACTCCTTGGGGTCCGTACAGGACCCTGGACATTCTGGGGGAAAGGAGAAAAGTCCCTGGGATGGCCAGAGGAACTCTTCCCCCTCTGGGTGACCTTGATGCCAGGCATCTTTCTCTGGCTGAGGTTGCCAGTGCTGCTTAAGGGAGGCATTGCCTTCTGTGGGCTCAGGGTTAGCAACCACAGTGGCCATTTTGTCTGTGTCAGCAGTATCTATTAGAAGGTCTGGATCACAGGGAGGCGGGGATGCCGCAACCTCTTCTGGTTGATTTCCAGACAGTATTTCATGGATGATATCATCCTTATTGTCACCATACCAATAATCAGGGTCCACAGCAATACTGTCAGCCAAGCTACGCATGGCAATTTGGGATGTTTTGACTGCTGCAATAAGGCCTTGTTTGCCCTGCAGCTGTTGGGTGTGGGCATTTATTTTGGCCTCTCATTTCTGATGGGAGATGGGGTTTCCCTCTTTAATTTGGGAATTTATTTGGGCCATTAACATTCTCATTCCTGCCTGGCTTTCCTGGATGTGAATTTGGTTTACCTTATTAATGTGCTCCGGTCTTTTACTTACCTTTCAGACAGCTGCTAATTGGTCTTTTAGATCGCTAAACTCCTTTGCTTCCAACAGGCATCTGGCAGTTGTTTCATTTTTCCAATTTTGTCTGTCTTTATCTTTTTGTTTAAGCACACTTAGTCCAGCCTCCAATTCCTTCTCCGTGTCTTTGAGTTCTGTGTACTGTGTTTCAGAAGTCTCTATACCCTTCCAAAGGAGCCAAACCAGAGCTGAAGTTCTGATATCTTTCTTTGTTTGGTACATTGAAACATACTTGTCCCAGACATCAAACAGCTGCTCACAAGACACTGGAAAGCTTAGGGCTTGTTTGGACCATCGGCACATACCTTGCTCATAGATAGCTTCTTGAGGGACTACATCAAGCTTATCCCACTCTCCAACGGACACACACCTCTCCCACCCCTCCCCCCCATTCTTCTTCTTTAACCAAGCCATAGAAACACAGGAAGTGGGGGATGCTAGCCCAGATATTAAATGCTCTCTATCCGATCCACACCATCTTGCTGTCCCGTAGTGTGACTGATGCATTCCCTTTAGTCTTTCAGAGGCCACCACACACGCAGTTTCCCTTAGGAAGGCTCTCTGATCTCTACGATGGAGGGAATGCTATTTGTGCTTTTATTCAGTTTCCAGTTTCCTGTGACAATCAACACAATAGCTCTTCCTTCCCCACCGTAATTCTCCACCAAAATGTTGGAATATTACTGGAATATTACCTTGGGATCAAGGGTCACCAAAGAACCAATTGGATTTAAAAGGGTGCAACTCAATTTTATTGGATACCACATAAAATGTCTGGACCTAACCTATGATTCTTACGTGTCCGATGGCCACGGTCGGAGATGAGAGCTGGTTCAGAGGAAGAGGTGAAGAGGGCCCAGGATCTACAGCTAAAGAAGGCCTCTGGTCTCTGGATCTTTGAGAGCAACAAAAAGAGGACTTGAAAAAAGAGGGTGGGGGGGGGACTGGGTCTTTGGGGCATTCTTATATATCCTTTTTCCGGCTGGAACAATTTGGTTCTTACTGCCCCCTTCTTTGTCGGTTCATCTTGCAGGGCCCTTCTTTGCATAGCTATGCCGATAATTCAGAATGTTTCAACTGGCTGATCATTGGTTGGCTTCATCGGCATCTTAATTGCTCAGAATATCCTGGCTTCTGCTTCAAGGCAGAGTAGGGCTTATCTGGCCGGATGATGCTGATGGCTCTTCCGTGATCATCTTAATGCCTGGTTGTGTTGTCAATATGGCACCTATTGTTCCTTTACAGCAGTTCATCAGGTAGGGTCCCTGTGGTGTTTCTCCTCTTTGGCTTGTATGTGATGAGCTTGTAGGGGTCTCTGCTCCAAATCATGGCCATGGACCTAACTATTTCCTAACAGCACAATGGGCAACCTTACCCCACATTAGCCCACAAGGCAACTAACCATCAGGCCAGCATCCGTCAGGCATCCACCCACTTCTGCCCCAGGGCAGGCGGCTAGCTGTGTTGCATCTGCTGGAGAAGGCCGGTGATGCATCATGGGTTACCATTGCCCCACCTAAGCTAATGTGGGGTAGCGAGCCACCTCCTGGCAGGCCGGTCCTCTGCAGCGCCACCCCATGACAAGGTCTGCGTTCGCCCTACCTGGGGCGGGCAGGAGATCTGGCCGGCCCTGTCTCATGTGACTTTACCCTTTATTTTGTTTTTTTTTTATTATTATTATTTTTATTTATAGATTTTATTTTTCATGTTTAGCAAACAACATTACAATTGTCACTGTCAGTCCTTATGTTATACATTTCTCTTACATATATATTTATTGACAGCAACTTATATACAGCCCTTTATTTTGTTTTAAAAGGAGCAGGAAAGGAAACACAATGCAGGCTAGAACCCATGACTCCTGCCACAGCAAGAACAAAGCTTAAGCTATCCATCCACACCATAACTGCACCTGCTGTTTCTCCTATAGTTCTTTTGGTTGAATAGGGTAGAGGAAGCTGATAGGTCAAGGGTTCAAATGTGGATTGTGTGGTAAGCTGAAGGTGTAATTTCTTGCATTTATAAGTTAACTTTGGGAAACAATAATATAGGGTGTACCTTCTGTGTGGTGGACAAACATTCACACTCTTCTCCATTTTAAATCCAAAACCGGTAGGTGAGTACTCATTTCCATTGCAGGTATAGGTTTGGGTACTCAAACGGCTACCCAGGAATAAATTCACTACTCGTTTTAACTCTAGTGTCTTTACATAACTGAATCAATATTCCCTCTTACTTGAAATTCAATGAAATTCTGCTGTATATCTTAGTACTCTCATTGATATATATTCTGCTTCCATCTCTGTAGTATTTATTTTTACCTCAATCCCTTTTTTCAATTGCAGCTTCTAGATCTACTCCAGCAATGTTTTTAATTTTTTTTTTTATTTCTTTCTAGGTATGACTTTAACTTTTGAGAGATTAGAATTCATCTGACATTCCTCCCACACACTTCCCCAAGATTCCTGATCTGTCTGCTCTCTTGCATTCCATTATTACTTACTGTTCCCATTACCATTTATAAATCATGTGTGAAATTTATTTCCCAGTCTGTCAGGCTTGTTCTTTTTGCAATATCCTTTAACATGCATTAAGCTGATTTTGTATCCCATCTATATGATGTCATAGTTCAATTTTTAAATGTTTTCAGTACTGAACTTGTATCATAAAAATACATAGTAAAACCATTCTGAAAAGTTTGAAAAATAATAGCTTTTCATCATATGAATCACTTGCCAGATTTCCCTTCCAGAGACACTATTTAAAATTATATATACACACACAACAGAAAAGTCTCTGTAACCAGTGAAATTTTAATTTGTCTTATACCCATATTGCCTGTTTGAAAACATTTGCATCCTAGCTAGGATTGTGCACAATTAGTTCCAACCTTTCCACACATTTTTGTAAGTCCTGAAACTTATCACTTACTGTATCTGGCACAGCTATCTAATTAAACATACAGGATAGATTAAGTTATTTCTGTTCCTGTGTGGGAGAGGTGTCATTTTTTCCATTATTAAGTTGTTTCACGGTTTCTACCTCCAGGTTTCTTTTTGCATTTCATTATCACTTATTATTCAAACTCCCATGCATGGATCTCATTTAAAAGCTTGAAATCTGGCAACCGCTTTCTGTCTTTAATTTGAACTATTCACTTCCCACCCTTATCAATTTTTAACTTTAAAATATGTTTAAATGTTGGACCCCTTCCTTTCTTGTAATATTTGTTCAGCTCTCAAATCTTTTAGATCTAAGTGATTTTGTTGCTTTTAATTTACTTTCTTGTGCAACTTCAATTATGATTTACTGTTTTGCTGCTGCTGCCATAGTGCCCTTCTGTTAAACACTCCTCCTAGTCTGGCTCAGATTAACTGCATAGGAAGGAAGTAATATAAGATTTATGAAGTGAAAAGTGAACTGGTTTGTTTTAAAAAGTAAAATGTAGTCAGTTTGTGTCAGCAAAAAAATAAATATGTGTCTAGCACACAGTACGTTTTCCTAGTGACCACAAAGGAGGTCAGGAAGCATGAGGACTGGAATCAAACAATGCATGATACAACTATTTCCTGTTAGATAATCATAATATTATTTTCATAGAGAAACATTTGGAAATAATCAAAAATGTCTAAGTGACTCTGCAGCACAACTAAACTGTAGGTTGCTTTGATACTTGATATAGGGTGCAGCCACACAAGCCAGGCGGGACTGATCCCCATGCACCTCGGGGCGGACAATCGCAGCCCTCACACTTGAGCACATGGTCTGTCCCCCCCCTTCCTCCCCATGGGGAAACCGAGCAGACAGGCTACTGTTGGACATTCCACCATGCCCCAGGGTGGGCCAAGATACCAGCCACATGTACGGGTGCCCTGGCCTGTCCACTATCCTGCCCCTGGCTGTGACATGGCCATGCAGGAATGTTGACAGCTTCCACTGCTCAAAGCCCTCCAATGGACCTCACCATGGGGTGGGGAAAACAGGGACCAGGCCCACGATCCTTTCTTGGAACACGCAGGGCATAGCAGCCAACTGCCCACCCTGGGGCGGGGTGAACACCTCATGGCCACCGGGAATACGAGCCACTGCATTGCATGGCAACAGTGGCCAAATTGGGGTAAGTCTACCCATTATGTTTAGATTGGTTGTTTTATTTTCCCTGGTGTACTTCTTTTATTTGATCACTTCCCACCACCACTTCACTAACACATACACAGCCACATGAGAGGGGATGTGATAGAAATTTATAAAATCATGAGTGGTGTGGAACACGTTCATAAGGAATGATTCTTTACCTTCTCAAATACTACTGGAACTAGAGGATACTCTATGAAACTAACATGTTGCATATTTAAAACAAATACAAGAAAGCATTTTTTCACTCTACACACAATTAAGTTAAGGAATGTGTTGCCAGAGGATGTGGTCAAGGCCAGTAGTATAGCTGAGTTAAAAACAGATTGGCCAAGTTTCTGGAGGATATGTCCATTAGCAGCTATTAGGTTTTGGGGAACATAACCTCTTACTGTTAGGAGCTGGGAGTGAACAACAGGGAATGGATCATTCCATTGTGACCTGTTGGGTACTTCTTCAAAGTGACGAAGGTTGGCCACTGTCGGAGACAGGTACTGGGCTCGATAGATCATTGGTCTGACCCAGTATGGCACTACTTATGTTCTTAACATCCGTTCACTAAATCCACTCATGGCCAGAGGCCTAATTCAGAGCTCTAGACCCACATCCCATGTTTTCAGAAGTGATCAAAATACTGATATGCCATTCCAGTCACCACTGCCACTTTTCCAATGGACTGAATAAGCCAAATTCCCAAATCCAAATACTGCCTGACTTCAGTGTTTATGAAATTTAGATCTTAATTTTGCTGCTTACGTCCAGTCTATTTGTGCATATTTTAAAATAGACAATAGAACAAATTATTCAAGTTGTTGTATTGGTGCACAAGCCTTGAGACTTTTCAGTAGTCAGCTCTTTTCCTTCACAAACTAAGAATTACCAGAAGAGGTAGGTTTGGCTACTGAGTGTGCTAATTTCAGTCCCATTCCTGTTCCTGACGAGTTTCCGTTGGCTGTGTTTCTCCAAAGCCTGTTGCAGAAGAATTTAAAACTTCTTCACACCAAATAAAAACCCAATGTGGTAACAGTAGCAGAATCACAGCCTAGCTTCCACAGAGGCAAAGATATAATCTACTCTTCTTTGTTACTGCTTTTGGCCTCATGATTGAAGTAAACAAACAAACCTAAAATAATAATCTTACAGTGTAAACTAGAAAATAGAAGAGGGCACATCCTTGATCCTGTGGAAGTCAGAAGAAGAACGAGTTCAAGACATGTGCTTAAATTAACAATAATAATCCTTACAATCTTTCTGCTCCTTTGAGGTTCCTTCCACACTGCTATGGAAGGGGATTTGAATGGGGTGGAGAAAGTAGTAGGAATGGTAGATCTGGAACTACATGGCTCCATCAACCTTTCTTCCATACCCTTCTGATGCTCCCCACGCTGCCGGAATTGACGTGCTCCCCATTGGCGGCAGCGGCTGGAGATGCGGTGCTTTGAAGAGGTGCGTTCTGAAAGCCTGAGGCCTCTTCAAAACACTATATCTCCAGTCAACGCTGCCTCCGCCAACAGGGAGCACGTCACTTCCAGCAGTGCGGGTAGCATGTAAACGCTCCCCACGTGGCTTTTCTTTCAATGCGGGACTCAGGAGGCGCTTTTCAGTGCCTCGTATAAAAGCGGCCTTAGAGTAGCAGCTATAAAGTCTGGGCAAGAGTAGGATTTCATTCTTCCCACAATCACAGACATCAAACTTAATGTGAAGCATGTCATGACCCGATCCAGGCTACATAACATTTGAAGGTACTTTCTAGCCCTACCATTCTATGAATCTGTATTGATTGCAACTGCATTGGCTCAATTGGCCCCGTCACATCTGAAAATACCCAATGTCTCCACCTGAGCCCCTCGCTTCTGCTGCCTAGATCTCCAGCCCCAGCTCTTCGCTGCCAGGGGGAGCGGCCCCCCGCTGCCACTGAAAATTGGGTTTGGGGTCATGCAGATTGGGAGCGGGGCCATATGCAGCCCAGAGTTGGGTCCAAACCAAATTTTACGGCCCTTGGCACAAATCAAGTTGCGCACCCCTGATGTATAGTATGGGGAAAGGTACAGTCTACAGATGGGAAAACACAGAGTCCAAGATTCAATTTCTTGTGCCCTAAAAATGCCAATTGGCCCCGTCACAAAATCAATGAAATGATCCCCCGCCGGGATGACCCGTCACACCCTAATAGACGTGCCGGGGGATCCCGGCAGGGAATCGGGGAGGGGGCGGGGCCGTGCGGCGCAACGTGCGGCCGCACGGCCCCGCCCCGTCCACGCTCCCTGCCGCCCGCCCTCTGGGGAGACGGGCGGCCACCGCGGCCAATGTCGCTGCAGCGCTCGCCCGCTATGGCCACAGACCGGACTCCCTGCAGGGATTCCGGGCCGTGGCCGCCGTCCAGACTTGACGGCGGGGGTCACCATGGTGGGGAATCGCCTTCAACACGCTACGGCCTCCGGCCCTGCCGCTTCGTCCACTCGCGTGGTGAATGTGATCCCACGCTGTGGTAACATCTGGGGGGGAACATCCGTTCCCCCCCAACAGATGTTATGTGGTCCAAGCCACCACAGGGAATTGACTGTGGTGGACATTGACCACGTAACGTCTGAAAATACCCATTGGCAGCGGCAGGAAGCTGGAGCCAGGGAGGAGGAAGGAGGGATCTGGCCAGCACCTTTAATAGACTTGCTGCCTGGAAGAAGGAGAGTTTCACACCAGTGCGAGAGCTGGAGGAAAGGTGATTGTCAGAGCAGGAGGAGGCATGGCGGACTGCAGGAAAGGTCTTTGCGGCCTGGGGGAGTTGGGCCGCAGGAAAGGTCCTTGTGGGATGCTTGCGGCCCTCAGGCCGTACTTTGTGCAGCCCTGCTATACGTGGCTGGCATTTTACTGTTATACTATATTCCTCCTTACATGGTACCAGGAAAAGGTGTCAAGTCAGATACAATTATGTACTTATTTAAATTAAGGGGCAAGGAGACTCCAGAGAAAAGTAGGCCCTAGTTAATTATTTTGTTTAGGAAGACAAGTTACCCTTTTGACCCTGACCGGAAAAAAGGTACCAAGTTTAAATATTTAGTGTATCAAATGTAGATACTGCAAGAAGAGAGTAGGTGTATGAAATCACTGTTGTCTAGGACCAGCTTGTAAAGATTAGGAGCTTAACTGCACACTTTAGACAGCATTTCAGATTTGCCAATAAAGAATGGCAGTTATAATGAATTTCCGTGATCTTACCCATGAAAAATCTTTTATTTGTATTCATATCTGTGAACATTTTATTTTATATTTAGTAAACATGATATGTTGGCAGATGAGAAAAATGTATTATGAGTTTGTGCTTTGCATTAGGGTTACAATGCAGGATTGATCTTGCAGTCATTTATCTATGGAAGTAACTTTTCTAAATGGAAAACAGAACTGTTTTGACAAATATTTTCTGGCACCTTTATATTGCTGTTAACTGAAAACAGATACAATTCTGGCTTAGTGTCATGTCTGATGAAAACTATAAGCTTTAACATTGACTAACCTTGGGGTTGATTTCACATGGAGAAAACATAGATGGGAATTTAGGAATTTCTCCATATTGGTTGTGTATTATTTTGGCACAAGGCCAAACATTAGATACAGGGTTCTGCTTCATTTCTTAATCTTTGCCACTGTAACAATGGTAAGCCTGACTAAGAAGGATGGAAAGTTTAACACTTTTATGTAGTCATTTGGGGTCATCTGTAACTCAATTTTTCTTCCCTTGCTACTAAAAACCACTGTATTGCTAGTCCTGAGGTGGTAAATGAAGCTTGAAGGGTGTTACAGATTAAATAAAGTGCTTTCCTGTGACATTCCCCAACACAGACAGCGAAGTACCACTTTTACAGTAATCTTGAGTTTGATTTCTTTAAAGTGACTTGATCTCAATCCTCCTATTTTGTTCTCATTTTTTCAAATGGCAATAAATATGGGCAGTTTTACATGATAATACTGATTTTCAAATACTCATCTCTTTTGGGACACCTGTAATTTGTCTGTTTAATTTGCACCCAGCACCTGGACCTGAGAGAACCATAACTCAGGCTCTGAAGTGGTAGTTGGCTCCATAACATCAACCACTGCATTCTGACTAGGGCCTTGCTTTTTCCATTTAGGTTTCTTACTATAGCTTGGGCCACATCACCTGCTCCTTGCTTGGCCCGTGATCATTTCTAATGCCACCCAACAGCTACCAGTTGAGCAAAGTAATGCTGCATTCATAGTTTCCTGTGGCCTTCCTTGCTGCTTTTCTTCTGCCCTGAACCTGCTCATCCTTTTTTCTGAGCCTGTTTGCCTCTGCCCTGAACCCTGCCACCTCTGCCTGGAACCCTGTATTCATCTGCCCTCACCTGAGATTGCTGTTTAACTGTTCCTAACCCAGATTCAATCGTGCAAACAGTTCTGGACCTATGGGCCCGATCCAACTAGTACTTACACTGCTAGGGATCATGACAGCAAGCAAGTATTTGTGGATGCTACTAGGTCACTTTTATGTCTAAGCAGTTGATTGCATGTGATGATTGTCTAGATATACTATAGTATTGTGTTCTAAATTGCTCACGCAATATCTTGCATATTCAGCTAACAGCAGTTGGAGACATACTCCCTTATTTTGGGGCCCAGACACCTTATACCTACTTACTACTAGGAAAGCCCATAATACACCGCACACTTCATGCATATAATATATATCACATTGCAATTTCAGTCATTTAAATAAAACATTGTTTTACTTTACAACAACAAAACCCGCAGGAAGCATACTCAGAGCAAATCAGATACTGAGGTTAGCACTATGACACTTCCCAATCATTCTTATTAAAGATACTGTTAGCAGCCTTGGCTGCAAATTTATAAAGGTTAGAATTATGCATCAGTAGTAAAATATATACAGCTGTACCCCAGGACATTTACTACAATTTTAAACTAGCTGTAGATAGCCATTCTGCCATTTGTGAATGATTCCCATAAACTGTCCATCTTATTTCTAAATGTCTTAAACCATTTCTGAGCCTCAAGAATAAAAGCATTGTTATTGTGTTACTTCCAACATATGACATTCTAACCACCAAATGCCATGTCCAAATTATTGTCTCAAAATTATCTTAAACGCCTGTCACTTTCAACACATCTGTCCCTGCTTAAATTCTTCCACTGATTTCTACTTGCCCCCAATATCTTTCATGTTCCTTTTTTCACATTGAAGACTCTACAGAACCACAATCCTGCTGTACTTTTCACCTGACTCTCCTGCCATTCCCAACCTCATCTACTTTGCTCTGCCGAACCTACTTTTTCTCCTGTCCCGTTTCTTTACAGCCTCTTTTCCATCTATAGACTGCCTTCCTCATTCACTTCTGTGACCTAATTTTCTGTGTCCCTACCCTGTCCTCTGTTAAGTTTCTCTTTTAAATGTGCTCTCCTCCAGTAAGGCTACAGGCCCAAGATCTGTACTTTTATTTATTTAGTTATTTATTTATTTATTTTATTTATTTAAAATTTATATCCCGCCCCTCCTGCCCACAGGGCAACCGGGGTGGCGATCAACACTCAATAAAACAATATAAATTTTTAAAAACAATTTAAAAATACAATATGTGGGGAAACCCCCACCCCACCCCTCGCCAAAAGCCTGACGGAACAGCCAGGTCTTACATACACGCCGAAACAGCAGGAGAGTGGGAGTCAGCTGAGCCTCCTCCGGGAGCGAATTCCACAGCACAGGGGC
>QEPC01007042.1:1869131-1892136 GCA_003113815.1 Sphenodon punctatus
CGGGGACAAAGCACGCAGTGTCACTGCCAGGCAAACAGCAACAACACAGGCCAGGGAGGGAGATTTAAAGGGCACACAGCAGCAGCCGGGACGAGCCGCCCTGGCGCCTTCTGGGTGCTTTGACCACGGCCCGGCCCGGGATCAGCATAACGTATGTTGCGCTGCCCCGGGCCGTGATCTGACGGCCCGATTCCCTGCCGTGATCCCAGTCCCATCATGTCTGTTCGGGGCTTTTTTTGACCACGGGGTGGGGTTGTTCGGTTCACCCCTGCCGGGAATCCACTGTGGTGAATCGGGACCGCGTAACATCTGAAATCACCCTCAATCATTATAATTTGTTATTTCCCATAATTCAGATTGTTGTTTCTTTTTGCAATAGCTACTAAACTTAAATAGCAACTGTTGTAGCCCTTTTATCGTTTGGAAAAGCAGTATGATGTAATCTGCATACCGAAGAATCGATAATGGCCAATCATTAACTTTATTTTTTATTATTTATTTATTTAAAATTTATATCCCGCTCCTCCTGCCCACAGGGCAGCCCGGGGCAGCGAACAACATTCACTATTTATTTTTTTAAAAACTATTTAAACAATTAAAAATATAATATAATGTGGGGAAACCCCCCACCCCTCGCCAAAAGCCTGACGGAACAGCCAGGTCTTACATACACGCCAAAACAGCAGGAGAGTGGGAGCCAACTGAGCTTCCTCCGGGAACAAATTCCACAGCACAGGGGCGGCCACCGAAAAAGATCTAACATCGGTGGCCACTCGCCTTGCCCGGGGAACCTCCAAAAAGGTTCCCACGGACGATTTCAAGGGTCGCACAGGCACATGGGGAGTGAGGCAGTCCCGCAGATAAGCAGGGCCCAGGCCATGAAGGGCTTTAAAGTCTAATCATCTACCAATTTAGGTGGTAGATGATATACCTCAACTATTTCTGCAACTAAATCATTAATATACAAATTAAAAAGTAATGGGGCAAGGACGCACTCCTGTCTAACTCCAGAAGTCATAGGAAATGATTGAGATAAAATTCCTTCTGAGCTATATCTTACTCTTGCACATGAATTCTCATGCACCAGGATAATAATTTCTAACAGCTGAGTATTAATGCCTAAGATTTTAAGTTTTACCCATAGTTTCTCTCGATTAACTGAATCAAACGCTTTTCTTAAGTCTATAAAAGCCACAAACAGCTTCCCTCTCCTAATAAATACATATTTATTAATCACATGAGCCAAGATGAAAACATTATCTAATGTCAACTTACGGTATTGGAAACCTGCCTGTTCCTCCACTATTAAATCATACCCTCACACCCAGATTGCCAAACTTTTGAGAAGCAATTTAGAACATATCTTTCCAATAACTGGGAGCAAGCTTATTAGCCTATAGCAACTAGGGTTTGTTATGTCTCCTTTTTTAAATATAGGGACAATAATACTTACGGACCACTCTACTGGGACCCATTTATTCAGTCCCATAAAATTAAATAGTTTAACCAGCGAAGGAGCCCACCACTATGGACATAATTGAAATATCTCTGCAGGTACCAAGTCGATACCAGGGGCTTTGCCGGTTTTAAAGGATTTGATCAAATCTATTATTTCTTCTACTTGAGCTTTTAACACTATAGACATAGGAGCACCCTCGTCAGTAGAATTAAGGAAGAATGAAACCATCAAGCCCCCTTGACTACCATGCCTGTTATATAATCTTTGAAAAAGCCAACCCACTCTTCTTCACTTATTCCAGAGCAGGGTTGAGGTGTAGATCCTGCTATATTTCACGATATCAACTTCCAGAATGCTTTAGAATCTTTGATCATGACTCTTGCCTCAATCTGTGCCCATAAATGGTCCAGATTAACCATTATCTTTTTACTTCATAACTTATTATAATTTTGTCTGGCTTCTAGAAAAGCAGAATTGGCTTCCTTATTGTTTCTCGAAGCCAGCTCCTTCCAGTAGTTTTCTGCTGCCTTACATTCACTATCATACCATTTAGGACCATTTCTGTTCTTATATCTGGCATTGCTACATGGAGTAGAACTCATATGAGCAACACAACTAAATCAAACAAATCGCTTTTGATGGTAACAACCTCAATACAACTAGTGACTAAAATTCTATCTCTAAGCTCCATCATTTCTTGCCCCACAATTTGTTGAAAACCTTGGGCTGTCAGGTTTAACGACCATCTAATCTGGTCTAGCGTTATCCATGGGGGGAATCCCAGACCAATAACTGGCAGCCCCTCAACAGACATGCCAGTGGCTCGTGGGCCAATGTAGGCCACTGTCATGTCTGTTTTTACCCTCTGTCTCTGTAAAGTTATGGCAGAATGTAGATTGTACAACCAGACAGATCTTTTTAAATGGCAGCTTTCAATTACAAGAATGTTATATCTATGTGTATTTATTTCTATCTGGAAATGACATTATAATAATAATCCTACTGTTAAGCTAAAATGCCTCTTGTAACACAGCATTATAATTTAATTGAGAAGTCCATGCTGGTTTCAAAAGTATTCTCTCTTTTGGAGATAAATGTTAGGAAACAATATCTAAAGCAGAAATAAGTATGAGATGCATTTTTCTTATGTTTCTATTTTAGTCTTTCCTCCCACCAAATGTATCTCTCCCCAATATTTCTTAGGTAACTAGTACCAAGACTGGTTAATCCAGCAGGGGAACCTGCACATTTTCCCCAAGGTCCTCCTACAGTCTTCCCCCACTGTCTCATATTAGATAGCAATTCCTCTTGATCATTTTGCACCAATTGTTCTTGATCATCTTTCACACAGGCAAAATCATTTTCAACCAATTTTGGCATTAGCAGGGCAAATAATACGGAATTGTGGGCAATAATGCATCTGTATTGTATCAAACTTGGATGGCAGCCAGGTAATTTTGCGATGTATCGGGACAGAACGGCAGGGTTTCTTGCGGGGAACTTTGAACACAACATCTCTCATGTTATTAGCTATATACATTTTCTGAGAGGAGTAGTGCCCCTGTTGTTGGAAAGAAACTCATTTTCTAGCTACATAGGGCTACTACGAACTGGGATTTTTTCAGATATACTTACTTGTCTTTGTATGGTAATTTGGTCCCAAATGTTGTTGACCCTGCTCTATGACCTCCCCCTTCAATTGTCATAATCTAATACATTAAAACTTCTTTGTAAAATGGTTGTGGACAGACTTTGTATGCTGCTTTCCTAAAATGCTGCCACTAGATGTTTTCAAATGAGCATGTCAGTGGGGGGAGGGAGAGAGGGGAGACCATAGAGCACCCATGCAGGTGGAGTGCATGGGGAACAATTCAAACAGGTGGCTCCCAGTGTGGCTACGATGGCCACAGAAGCAGCCACAGTACATCTAGCTGGCTCTTCACGAAGCATTCTGGATTTCCCTGCATGGCTCCATGAGTGGGGACACCATAGCTCACAGGAACGCGCATTCAGATGTTCCACCTTCAGACAGGCAGTTGGATCTGTAGCTCGTAGGTGGCTATGCCAGGGTAGCCTCTCGTCTGAAAACACCCACTGAGGAAAATATGCTGTTTGCCAGGCAAACGCATGCAACTGACTATAATGTGTGACATTAAATGCTTCCTATGTTCATTCAAATACTTTGAATGAAGCTAAGATGGATTGTGCAATAGTGAACTGTAAGAATAAGTGATGATAGATAAACTTGGAGAAATGAGTCCCAACAGTTTTACCAAAATAGAGAGAGACCTGATTATTCCACATCTATCTGAGGGATAGCCTGGCTCCTCATGTCCCATCACAGCCTCTGCCATTGTCTGGGAATGTCTTCCTGGAGACTCTGGTTTTTCACTGGGTCTCGACTATGAGGAGGGCGTTCTCAGCTGTCACACCTTTGCTATGGAACTCCCTCCCCCAGGAGGGGTCCGCCTGTGTTCTAGTCTGGAGGCAGTGTAAGACCATTTTGTTCCATCAGGCTTTTGGCCGCGAGGAGTGAATTGGGGGGAAGGGGAGGGAATTTAATGGGGAGGATGGTTTTGGGGGATAGGGATTAGGTGGGAGGTTGTTGGGGGGTAAGAGTGGGTTATGTCTGTGGGGAGATTGTATTTTAAATGTTTTTATATTGTAATTTATATTTTTTTGTAAGCCGCCCTGAGCCTTTGAGGAAGGGCAAGATATAAATAATAATAACTAACTGTCTGTTTGAATGATCATTGATGAAATATGTTCTAAAGTCTCTAGCTATGAAGCAACATTACCTGCTTGATTCGTTGGCTGTTGAGTGAGTTTTTACTCAGAGTTTATTGGCCCAAATCCAGAAGTGGAAAAATAAGGTACAAATCCATAGTTTCCAAGCTTTTGCCTGTATGACCCCATCTTGAGAATTGGATATAATCCTGTGACCCCAAACAGCAACAAAGACAAGCAAGATACATCAAATATTCTCCAGGGTCTTAACTCCATTTAGGGGGGGTCATAACCCACAGTTCGAGAACCTCTGTCATAAATTATACTCACAGAGAGAGTGTGTTTGCCGGGTTGGTCCCAAAAATAGGTCGTAGAGACAAAGTAGTGTAGCGATATCTTTTATTGGACCAACTTAGGTTGGTGGAGGTTTGCAAGCTTTCGCGTCTCACAGAATCCTTCGTCAGGCAAGTCAGCTTGGATTTCTGACTTGCCTGACGAAGGATCCTGTGAGGTCCGAAAGCTTGCAAACCTCCACCAACCTAAGTTGGTCCAATAAAAGATATCGCTACACTACTTTGTCTCTACGACATAAATTATACTGTAACAATTCCATGCAAGTGTAAGTAACCAGCAAGGGGGGGAGGGGTACAAGAAGGTCTAAGAATGGGGGTGGGGAGATTGGAAGGAAAGACCCTATGAGGAGAAATTAAAAGAGCTCAGAATATTTAGCCTAGAAAGAAAAGATTAAGGCATGGGGCATAACAGTTTTCAAATAGGTAAAAGACTTCTATAAGAAAAATGATGCCCATTTATTCTATCCGGTCACTTGAGAATTGGGTTAGATGTAATATATTAAAGGAGAAAATATATAGGCTAAGCAGGAAGAATTTTCTAACTCCCAGGACAATTAGGCAGTGGAATAATCTGCCAAGGGAGGTTGTGGGGCCCCATTAATGGAGGTTATTAAAAATGGGGTTCTCAGGACTGGCCCTAAGCCCCATGATGTCTTAAAGGTTCTTTGTCTGTCTTCATTCGATGCTGAAAATCACCCGATTTTCAGCATCTGAATTGCAGTTTCTCCGAATCTTAGGAGCCAGGACTACAGAGCACTGGCTCCACCAGCCAGTCACACAAAGCAGGAGTGGTTTGTGTTTGTGCATGTGTCTTGTGTCTCTCAGTCATATGGAGACTCTGGGATCCAGCTCTTGGGGTTGGAAATTTTGCCCCCCTCCCCCTTTCCATCTTAGGCCAGAAAGAGTTACTGCTATTTATGCAGTCTTAATTTGTACTAAATTATTGGTGTCCAAACTAATGAGGAAATAATAAGGTTCATAGGTTTTGCTTGCAAACTATCTTCTTCTTGCTAAGATTACCATTTTTGCACCAGTACTTTATGAAGTATTATCTTTCCCAGAAACCCCTTTGTAGCAGGCTGTACTTCATTCTCAAAGACTGAGAGAGGTGTAAAAGATTCTTTCCTTATTCAAATGGTAATTGAAAGGCTTTGTGGGCTTTATTCTCCACTCAAAGAAAAAGAAAAAAATACAGCTGTGGGCAGTTTGGGATAGCAGAGACTTTTTTCCTGAACGACTCGGAGTAAATCTAGTTTGGAAAATACCAGAACAAGTTAGAGATCATGGAGCACATACAAATCAAGGGAGCCAAAATAACTACATTTTAGCAGGAATGAATGAATGAATGAATGAATATTATTGGGCGAAGCAAATGTTTTACTCATTTTTTCTTTCCAGCCACAAGAGCTCTGATACTCTAAACAGATACGTCAGACACAGGGCAGGAGAAGAAACAGATGCTCAGAGCAGTGAAGTGACTTGCCGTAGGTCACTCAACTCGTCAGGGGCAGAGTCAGTAGCAGAACCAATGTCTCCTACATTGGTACATCACATATCAGCTGTGCTGTCAACCGTGCCCTAGTGGCTCAGTTTGTTGAGCTGCTGCTGCTGCTGTTATTGCTGGCTAACCTGTGCTAAGAAGCAGCACACATCAATCTGGCTATTAATCCAGACAAATGGAAGCCTCTGACCATTAACATCAAGCAGCAGCCTCGTCCACACTGCAACCACCACAATACCAAGCTATTCAGATGAGCTAATGAGCAAGTGGTGCCTATCAAATACATGGAGAATATTATCAGGCAGTAGAGTTGAGCACTAGATGTAGATTGCTGTGGCCATCCAATTCCAGGCCTTCCAGAAGCCTTTGTGGAAACACTGGGACATCACCCGTCTGCTTGTTTCCTTTCTCCAACTGAAAAACCCCTTTAAAAAGAATTAAATATAAACTTAAGTCTGTGTTTCCAAAGGAATATTCTCCAATATTTTTTTTCTGTATGTAACTCATTGCTGAAGGATGTTAAGAGGACATGAAATAGAGAAAGTGTGGCTTCCATGATCATGACTGGAAAGGGCAGGAGAAGAAGTGGCCCATCCTACAAAGATGTTTTTTGAGAATCCCTGCAAAATATATTCAGAGGCATATTTGTTGTACTACAAGACATTATAACAGTGCTCTGCTCATAGATTTTAGTTGGGAAGTGGTGAGAGACCACAATTTTTTTCTAGACTCATCAAGGCGAAATTGAGATTGGAAATGGTTACTTTTCATTTTGCCAGCTTGGCATGATCATTTTTCCTACTCAGTTTCCGTTTTTAAAAGGTTGGCCTCTTCCTAGAGTTATGGGTAATTAGATGAAACTGAAGCTCAATGAAAATGAGTTTTTAGTCGCCTTCATAGTAATCCGTACTGAACAATAGTCCTTAAAAGAACACATCCACAGTGTAGCCCAGCAGCCAACAACAGAACTAGAGTGTAAAACAATCACTCCTTCCAGCTCAGTGGGTCAAAACAGACATGCCCCTTAACTCTGCTTTTATATTTCTTATGCATGTTGCAGGGCTGCATAGGGCACCAATACTACAGCCTTGCAACATGCCTAAGAAATGTTAAAGCAGAGTGAAAGCGGAGTTAATGTACATCTGTTTTTTCATTCAATGTGGTTTTTTCATTCAGTGAGGATGCATTGAAAACCTTAATAGGCAGCTGTCCCCTGATCCTGGACTGTAGAAAACTATAGAGAGCATGAGCTAACGACATGGCATGTCATTTAGTTTTCACAGAGCACAATAATAATGTCTAGTTTAAAAAACTTGCATTTGTGAATGTGTTTAAAAACAGAATGTATTTTCATAAGATATAAAGATTATATTTCTCTAAAGCATTCATATTTATCTAGGTATATGTGTTTCTGTGCATATATCTACACACCAGAATTTGTGTACATATATAATGTTGACATAGATTTTAAATAATATATTTACGCATGCATTCATTTGAGAAGGGGATCAGAATTGATGAGAGGCTGGCCAGATTTAATTTGTGTCTGTTTGCTTGTGTTTAGCACTTAAGGGTTTATACATTCAGTTTGCTCAAAAGAGTGATGAAGTACTTCTTGCTTATGCCTCAAATCAGAAATGCATGAAGTGCAGCTGCAGAGATAATACATTCTCCCCAAAGGCTTTGGCTGAGCAAATTAGGTGTCAATGGGGTGCCTGCGCAGGCAGTACTCTCTCTAATTAGTCTCTTGAGCCTAGTTGGTGGCGGGTATAAGATGATCTAATCAATTGGTCTGTGTCTGATGGTACGTGTAAAAATCCTACCAGGCAGAGCTGTCTCCCACAGGTCACTCACCTGCACAGCAGGAATGCTCATTTTCATTTTTCATCTCTTCCATCACATGATGCTGACAGTTGGTTTTAAGAAAATTGAATCCAAAAAATATCTAGTTCATAGGGCATTTGGGTCAGAATAAAGTTGCATTATGGGTATTGGTGATCCAATTAATTAACATTTATCGCAAAGAGTTTTATGTAGATATCGCCCGAATACAAACGTTATCAGTAATATATTTGTTTTTAAACGGTTTTAATAGCACAGATATTAGCAAAAGGTAATCGAGGTAGGAAAGCATCATCTGCTAATTTAATATTATTTTAGAGAGGTCTAGATAGAGGATGTCTCTTTGTGTATAATATATTGCTGATTAGCTTAATTTACCAGTGCATCTCACTTTCCAGCAAATTTGCAGCATCCCTCTTGTGTTTATATACAAAATCTGATTTCATAGGAATCAACAGTCTATAGTGCCAGCTGCAGTGTAAAAAATAGGACAGACCCTTGATTGTGCTTAGCATGCTGAGGATGGTGCAAGAGTACAGTTCCACCCCCTTTTTGTAATATGCCCAATTTAACAGCACCTTGACAGAAGCAGTGAGGTTGCCAAAGGGAGCTTGTATAGAAGCAAGGATACCCAGTTCCTAAAGGAAAAATGTTCCTTTTATTTTATTTTATTTTATTTTATTTTTAAAAAGGAAAAAAAACTTCAGGAAATGATGACCTTTCACCCTACCCCATGCCTTGAAAGTAGAATTAATATTTAAAATAAAAGCTTTTGTATCCTTTCTTATACTCATGCCAGCAGCCACAATATTTTAAAGTTATTCTTTGAGATAGATAGATAGATAGATAGATAGATAGATAGATAGATAGATAGATATTTTCTTGGATCCGTGACATAGACAAGTTGTTGCAGCAGAAAGCCTATCTAGATAATGAAAACGTAACTATCTCGCTTGATTTTAGGTCACATCTTCCAGGTACATTGTTAACTTGTTTATAATCTTCTCTTACTTTTAGTAGAAATGTTATAAAAATGAAAACAGCTCCAACCTGCAGCGCAAAAATAAAGTTCATTTTTAAGGCAGTCTGTTACGTGTCAGAAGGTTTTTTAGGGAGATCTGAAAGAGACTTGGTTTGCTCTTGGGAAATCATAAGTTGTAAATATTCTATTTTATAGTTTAGACTTGTATAAGCTAAACTGTGACCAGAGGCCATAAACACAATCTGCAAAGTCACCAAACAAACTTTGATTTGTCTGATCAGAAAAAAACAACTCCACGATTTGTAAAGTATTTTTTTTAAATGAAACTTTTTAAAAATGCAGAAATAAGGTTGCTAAGAGACCGGCGATTGTAGTGCAGCATGCTATCAGATGGGAAAGCAGGCTTCAGGAATAGTGTGGGGTTTTACACTTGTCATACTTTTAAAGGATGGCAGTAGGGAAGTGGGGCACCTTGCTATTAAACAAGGGTGTTAATAAACGTGACGGCAGGCCGCTGTGGTCCACTTTCACCTGCAGGCCACCATCATGTTTGTTGGAGCCCTCCCAGATATTTGCCCCCGTTTTCTCCCAGGTGTGTTAGCGACCTCCAGGGTCACAGCCTGGGATACCAATTGCCCGATCGGGCCAGAACAAGCTATAACATAGTCCACTGTGGCCCAGTCCGGATCAGGTTTGCCATGGCTGCCATCATAGGCCACCGTGGCTGCCCATCATGGTAGGGGGCGTGGCACTGGGGGCAGCATGGGGGCAGCAAACCATATATTCATGCAGCTCCCTGTGTCCTCCCCCTCCGCCCCCCCCCCCCGGGCCACATCGACGTTTGTTCCACTGCCGGACCTGATCCTGACCAGATTGCCAGTGGATTCCCAGTCCAGATTGAGTTGTGATGGCAGCAGTCTGCCATCACTTGTGTTAACACCTCCAAGTTTTAGCTTCAGAGGAAGTTAGTGCATCCCAGTCTGGTGTCTGCTGGAATTAGGCTTGTTCACCCCATGTAAAATGACAACTTTTGCTGGTTAGTGCAATTAATAATTTGTTAGCTGCTTACATAGCTTTTTTCCAATACTACTTTACTTACTATGCTTTGTTGTGTGTGTGTGTGTGTGTGTGTGTGATTTATCTTGGAGAAAGTTAACTATTTAAAGGCTTGCAGGTGTGCTCTATGGGTGCCCTGCAACACGTATAATAAAATGTAACACTCATTTTATCAGTGTTAAAGTGCCTGTGTGAAAAGGTCCAATGTGTGATCACTTTTGCATGCAGAACTGAAGCCAGAAAATGTTGATTTTTGGCACTGGAAGATCTTAGTATGGATCTATTTGTGTGCCTGTTCACCAAAGAAAAGAGCAGTTTATGCCCTAGGTGGAAAACAGCCTTTCCTGCCCTTCAAAGGGTCATTCTCTTGTGCTGCGGTTGTTCTCGGTTGTGGTTTCTGGCTACTTGTCCTGCTAGTCCCTACACTTATGGTCAGGCAGCCAGCTGTTACCTGCCAACATTGGAATGCTTTCCAGACTTCTCATGGACCATAGCTGTCATTAACCATGGGATCAGCAGGCCGACCAGGCCAAAACTAGGTTAGCATAATACTAGGTAAAAAGCACGAGGCTGTTCTTTCCCAGCTTCAATATTAACTGGTTTCCAGGATCTGTGCAGCCTTAACATTGTTGCTTCCTTGCAAAATAAGAAGATGGTATGGTTCACCAATTAACAGTACCTTAGGAAAAGCTGAGCGCTTGAGGGATATTTTTTTTAAAAATAAATAAATTATAGTCACCATTGAGCTTATATGAAAATTTGCTCATGTCATAAAAGTTGTTACAGAGTGGGAAGGGTGTGTGTAAGACCCATGGTAGTAGAATGGTCACCAAGAGGCATTATGTCACTCCTCATCCGTTCTCCTTTGCTCCACAGTGATGTTTTGTTTCTAGCCTAGCTGGGGTGTTGTACAGCTCTAATTAAGAGGGAGGGGAGCACAAAAGACCTATGCTGATGGATGGAGATAAAAATTGCAAAAGTTAGAAATTACTTTCACTAGTTTAATCAGAACTGCAACCAAAATCCTGTGTTCATATGTTTTACGGGGGATTTTCATATGGTCTCCAAGGTTGTGCTTTCGGTCAGTTTTTGTGCCTGGTCTTAGATCATGTAATTATAAAATCAGTAAGCAGCAGGTTCCTCTTTACTGGTTTAGGTCCCGGGATCTCGACTTCCTTATCAATTTATCAGCTTCCCACACCACAACTTCCAGCCCCAGAAAATTGACTTCCGGACCTGATTTTCTTCAATTTCTGTCCTGATTTGTCCGTGTTCCAACCAGATATACCGATCAGTAATCAAAAAATTGATAAATCGGTACTGGACATTACCGACCTTTCAGATTTCCAGCTACCTGATTGGTACTTGGGTAACCTGTTGGGTACTTGGTGTGGTACCCAAAATGCAGGTATTACCCTTGGGGTACTAAATGAAGTATCCATTTCAGCTCTACATCCATACCTCTGTATCAGCTTTCACTTACAAGAGTGGGAGCCATGAACATTCAAATACATTACTTTTTAGGTGCTTAGCTAAAGATTTAGGGGCTGATCCTAACCCCCGCATGCATAGCTTACACACATGTGCATGTTTTACACATGTTTTGCACACGTGCCATAGTCCCTATAACAGGAGGGACTATTTGCACAACAGGGGGTTGCACGAGAGGTGCGGCACACAGGAGTTAAGGTTGGCTCCATAATTGGCGGATTTTGAAGATATTCGCCAAAGGCTATTGAAGACTGTCTCTGTTTAATCAGATTGGGATCTTTCTCTGAGGTTTTTTTGAGGCATTACATCTCACCAAATATGTTTTGGGCTTGTGTATTTTGGTCAGAATCAAAGTAATAAAGATTGAGAGTAGGCTTTGGGCATACGTTATCTCTTGCAGGACCTAAAACCATGAAATGATGCATCTTGTAATGCTTATTATAATTTCTATTGTTTCCTCAGGATTAAGCTCACCAGACTGGAGGAGAGAAACAAAAGCTAATGGGAAGGCCAATGCTATGAGGAAACCATGGCCATGTTTCCTTTCTCTCTCTATGGTGGATTTCATTCAAAAGAAAACCTGAAGCTGGCAAGACCCTGTTTTTTCCCCTGCAATTTATTTATAATCTTGCACGCATTTGGATACCTTGTTATTTCAGAGAACTATGTGAAGATTAAGTTTTTGCTTACTGATACATGGCATGTACTCTTTTCAGACTCTTATGTGTTTGATTTTGTTTGATTTTCCACTGCAGCACATCTTTGTAAAGATTTTTATGCTTTAACCAGCAATGTCTTAAATACGTTAAGACAACACATTTGGTGTTCACACTTCTTCAGTAATGTCTGTACATAAAAGCCAAAAGTGGCATAAAAGAATGTGTGTTTTCTTTGAGTTGTGTGCATAATTTGCTAACAGTAGGATGGCTAGATCTAGCTAGAGCAAATGCAATTTCTCTGATTGACTGACAGGTACAGTACTTTGCCACTAGGCCAGGGCGACTGTATTTGAGGACATTCACATCCTTTAAAACAATCAAACATGGCAGTAATTGCACGTTTATTTCTGAACTCTGAATTTGGTTACTCTGCTTAAGCTGCTGTGCATGCCACTTTTCAAGCTAGACCTGCAATGATGACAAAAGGATATGATTTACCATACCATACTCTTTTAGGTCCATTTACAGTAAGGAAGGATTTTATGTTGTATGTGTTCTGACTATATTTTTTAGTTTTTTCCATGTCAGTTAAGTTCTGGAATATTTTTTGAAAAAGAAAACAAAGAAGATAAAACAGAATGAGTTTACTTTAGGAGATGCACTAGGGTGCAGAAACTGTATTTGCTGAATGAGCCATTAAAAACTAGTGTTGCTGCTTTGCTTCTTAGAAAGCAAAATTAAGAGTCATCCAAATCTCACATGTTTGCTGTTTCAAACCAAAGCAGCTTTCCAGTTATTTTCTTATACATTCTGATCTGATTGCTGAGTACCATATCTTTAAACTGACCACCTGAGTGAATCCTTCAAATGCAAACTTTAAAAATAACACACTCATGACATGTAACAAGGGGACCTCTCCTTGTTGGGAGGAGGCAGGGGGAAGACAGATGGAGCTGTGGGGAACTTGTGGAATATGACTGTCCCCAGACATAGGAAGAATAAAGCTTCAATGTGTAAAGACTAGGAAGGGTGAAATACCAATGTTAAATTATAACTGCTTTACCACAGGGATTTCTAGGCCATTTATTGAAATATAAAGCTTCCTTGCCTCCCAGGTTCATCAGCTGCCATACAAAATGTTTGGTAATGCATTAGTTTAGCATCCACTTTTCTGTTTGGAGGGATGAAGAAAACCATCCCTTGTTTAATTCTAGCAACGTTTAATGGGAACTAGGAAAAAACACCAGCAAGGCAAACCCTTGATTGTTCAAAAGGTACCAGTTTCTCCTTGTTTCAGCACTGTTTTGTACATCCAAACATAGCTAAGCTATGAAACTGTCCGTAACCAATTTTGCATTTAGAAAGTTGGAGAAACCCTTTAAATGTTATTAAAATCAGTCCCATTTACAACTTATTCTCTCCTGTATGTATAGAAACAACAATAACAAAATCCCACTGAATTTGTTTGACCTTAACGTGGACTGAAACTGCCTTAACTATGATTTGCTTTAAGTTTAATATTTTTTGTAAGAAGAAAATCTTTTGTACTTTATCTACTTTGCTACTTAAATCATATGCAGTTTGATGTTTAAAATTAGCTTCTTTTTTCTTTTCTTTTTTTAAAGGGTTTACACTAGCAAAATTCTGAAGAATTTTTTAGAATGTAACAAGGGTTTCAATTAGGAAAATTAAGAGTAGTTTCTGAGTCATATATCTTTTACTTTGGCAGTTGTTAAGTACAGAGGTAAGCAATTATGCTGCACATTGAAACATCTGATGGTTTAATGTAGAGGGTAGTCCTCCTAAAGGACTCCCTTACAGGGGGGCTACAGCCTAGCACCTTAATAGCCATGGTAAATCAAATGCCTGTAGCTGTTGCTTAAATCTTGTGTATGTGTGTGCCAGTGCCCTTTCTCCTCTCCTTCCTCGCCACTTTTAAACAGCTATTAAAATCCTTGAACTCGTTGGCCATGTCCTTTTAATTTTGGTGCCTCTATTTAGGGACCTAAATACGTGACTTGCTTTTGTTAAAAGGCTGCAAATCAGGTCATGGGTTCAAGTGCCTAATCTCAGTCAACCAGAATTGAACCCATGTTCATTCGTTTAATAATTCTATCTAGAAAGCACTAATGTGTGTGAGTTTTATAACTATATATAAAGGTAACTTGAATTTAAAGAACTGGTATGGTTAGAAGTAGGATGGTGTAATATGTTTACATGATCTCTAGCATTAGCCCGGGTGAAGGGGCTCAGTATAACTAGGTTCATCCAACCAGGTCTGCACAATTTCCATAGCTTGGGAGTAATGATGATTGCTCATCCCTGGGCCCTGCCTCTTTTCCTTCCAGGATAGTCCCTATTTACCTTTTTTCTACCTTGTAATACCTCTCACCTAGGATGTCTTTTTGGAAGCCAGGCATTTCCCCTTCTACTATGTCCTGTGGTTGGGTGTTTTCTCCACAAATCCTCATGACTCACAACATTAAAACAGCAGCTGACAACAGAAGGGAGAGAGTTTCTCTCTTCTGCTTCTTTGCATTCTATTGTTAGCAGAAAACAGGGTCTTTATCCAGGAAAGTGGCGACGTAGCTCTGTGGCAGTTCCTGAAGGAGCAATCAGCCTCTTCAGACAGAGACGTCAAGATGTCTTGGTCTTCTGACTTTGTTGTTAAGTAGCTGGGAGATTGAAGAGATGGTGATGGCAACAACCTGTAGGAAAGAAGAGATTGCTTGGAATTTCAGGTTCACCGGACCTAGAAGTCAATCAGCAGGAATGAGTTAATTGCCCAACCCCCAAGAAACAACCTTGCTGGGTTCAGTTCACTGTACCTGAGTGAACCATACCCAAAAGGGCTTGTACAGCACAAGTTAGGACACCTTAGCACTATGATAGTAATGACATTATATCACGGTACAGGATCCTGGATGGGTTTTAGGTTATTTTCAAGAAAAACATTGTTTATTATAGAAAATCTACATGCAACAGAGGAAAAATGAATCTGCAATGCCTGGAGACACTGGGGTCTAGACTTTCTTTAAGGTGTGACAGTCATACTATACGCAGGCAATTCCCATTCATGCTGCAGGAAGAGTGACAATAACAACCTCCCACCATCAGTAGTGGGGGGAGGGAGACCTCAGTGTCTTCTTTGTACGTGCATACATGACTGAAAGTGTAGTCAGTGCTCAATGTTATGCTCAATATTATACACAATACTCATCTGTGAATATTATTGGTTTTGTAATCTTTATTGTATAATAAATTATGCTTAGGCTGTACAGACTGGGACAGAGTATGAACACTCTGTATAAATAGATGTTGCATTAATGAGTATAACAATAATGTCCTCTGTCGGCATAGAGGTGGAGGAATATATGTTATTGCCTTGCAATAGTCTCAAAAGCAAAAAAAAATAAAAAAGGAAGGATGCACTAAGAACTCACCCTGTGTGTTTCTCAAAAGTAATGCATTTTAAAGTGCTACATACAAAATCCACGCTCGCCAGCTTCAGTTGAGCTCTTTGTATGAGGCAGGGAGAGAGGCGCTTTTGAAAGGGGGCTTGTTACATGAAAACAATGTAATTTTATAAATGTACTTCAACAGAACGACAGCTTAGTAAACAAGTACAGTAAAGCAGTAAAATAAATGTTTCATTATTTGTTACAACTTGTAATTTGTCTGTATTATGAAAGATGTAATGGTTTGTCAACTGTAACTGTTGTTTTCTTGTATTATGAATATTATATGATATTGAATAAAGTGTAGCAGAATCTATTCTCTTTGGTGTGTGCTGTGCACAACTAACATACATTATGACATATAAAAGTGTGCGAACAAATAAGGAAACAATAATATTATTCCTAAGGGATGCATGTACTTAGAAGAAATCCTACTATAGATGGGTGTACGTTGAAAAGTTCAGCCCCCTTTCAAAAGCACTTAAGAAATTACCTTCTTGTGCACAATCCCATCCCAGCTCCACAAAGCTCTTAAGCACACCTTGAAGTCAGTGCTGCTTAGGCAAATGCTTTAAGTTTAGCATACGTTAAAATGAATTCTATTTCAAATGTCAATTTAAACACATGCCTAAAGTTAAGATTTCCCTTAGGGTTGACCGTAACCAGATACATTAAGATAAACAAATCTACTTTAGGGAAGAGACCAAGTGATCTTTAAGCACTTTTCTCAAGCGCAGCTGAGAGCACGCTAAGTAGCTGTAGTTTCCTTTCACAGGCAGCGGTGCCCAGAAGGAAGCACAATGCAAAAGCTTATTGTTTTCCACAACACACTTAGGCCCCACTGGCCCAGTGCGAGTTTGGGGAAGTACTTCTATTTTAAGGTATTCCACTCCACCACTTTGATCTTTCTCCTGGCCAGGACCAGGTTATTCATTAGACCTTGTTCAAGGCTTACTCCTTGCATAGCTATAGCTATTGCAGCATATAATATCAGATACAGATGAATGCCAAACATTATAATCTAAAGGCTGTGGAATAATATAACATGAAATTATCGGTGCTGAAGCTGACAGCAAGCTTTTGATTTTACTTTACGGATTTAATCCTGCACCACACCACAGGTTTTATAGTGAGTTCAGTGAAAGTTGGGTCTGGCTAAATGTTCCTTAAAAACATTCTAATTTTCCACCTATGCTTCAGAGTGCTTGCGGAGCTAATGTTTGCCTCCTAAACTTGCCTGGCTGCTACAGCCAAGGTAGATGGACTTATTGTAATAGCTGTTGCTCCCCTGAGAAAAGAAAAACCAGAGGGAAGGTGTTTGAGCAACCTCATGCCACTAGGTTAACACACAGAGTTTCTGAATAATGGGCCACCATTGTAAAGCTTTACAGTGAGAACCCTACAGCAGCAGAATGGCCTGCTGCTACCAGTGGGTGGGGGGTGTTATGGACATTAGCTTTGAGAAGCTTATAGAGCACAAGGGCTAGGAGGATAAAGGATACAAATAAGGGGAAAACTGACAAGATTAAAAAAAAAATCTAGGGCCTAGTATTTACTGTTCATTCCCCCTTGTGAGTGGTGCTACACATTGTCTGCAGTGAGCGAATCATGCTGAGAGCGAGCCAAGCACAATAATAGCTGAGAGCGGCCCAGCAACCCCACAGTCATTCCCTGCTGATGGTGGTTACTGAGTTAGCAGAGTGTGTGTGTGTGAGATTCCACAACTCTCTTCTATTTCCTCCTTGCCAGGGAGACCAGCAATAATGAATGGGGAGAGCCAAGTTCCCAGTACCCTGCTAGCTTAGGACCTCATTCCCATTTTAAAATGAATACCTTAAGGATCAATAGATTAAGAATTCCTGTAGCATAAGATGCTATTGATGGTCGTTTAGCTAAAGAAATCTGTACAGAGCTTGTTATGGGAACAATTGGATCTTATGGGATCAAGTCGTTTCCATGCATGTTACCAGAGGGCGAATGAAATTGTAAAGACCAGTTGCCCAATACTATGATGGATTAGCACCAGCAATAGCACTTAGTGCTGGCACATGCCCGATTTGAAGTGAGTGGGACTCACACCAGTAGATGAACTGCTAGGGAATCACACTGTCTAGATGTGATAATCTATGCCTACCTTACAACTGCTACTTGAGGATCTGAATGGAGTGCACGAACATTCAAGCGTTAAGACTTATAAAATCCTTAAGCTGCATGCATAGGTTTTAGGAACCCCATATTCTGGGGGGAAAGAAAATGAAATCAAAGTCAATACCAAACTTGTCAAAAGCAAGCCATGGGCTTTTTATGTAGTCCAGTTGGGGCCCAGCACACATTTGGGAGTTTCAGAACAACTTGTTCTGAGTGTTTGAAGGGTCAAATAGTGCAAAGCACTCGATGTTTATTAAATTTCAAAGCATCCTTATAAAGTAGGTAAGTCAGTATTATTATTTCCAATTTACATATTGTGAGAGTGACTTGCCAAGGCCGCTTAAGCCTCTTTTACACATGACCAAAATGGGTTCTTATAAGTGCTCGAGATAATACCAGGTGTTCTAAATGCTGGAGTTTTAATGTGTGAATGCGCTATTCCCCTTTTATGCAGCAAGATCTTGCAGCCTTGTAAGACCCACCAGACATGACTCTTACAAGGCTGCAAGATCTCGCTGCATTCACACGTTACAAAACTCCAGCATTTATAACACCCGGTTTTATCTCGAGTACTTATAAGAACCTGTTTTTGTTATGTGTAATAGCAGCCTGAGTAGTTCTGTGGATGAGCTGGGACTTGGCTGCCATAGCTCCAAGCCCAGCAATTAAAGTACTGGGCCAGACCAACTCTTACATACAAGCATCACTGCAGAGTTGTTAGCTGGCATGATGGTGGCTATGACTAACTGGTCAGCACAGACTTGGGGTGTTTTCAGATGTGATGAGATGACAGTGAACCACAGTGAATACCCATCTCTGGTCACTGTGCCCTGCACGTCTGTTCGGCAGCCGCCAGATGTTCGCCAAACTGAATACCCACATGGGGTCAATTTCAACCACGCTTCCTGGGCTCCCGGCGGGAAAATCCGCAGAAGCGTGGTGAAAGTGATTCCAGGCCGGCATCAATAAAAAGTAACATCATGGCCCGGAATCCCCGGCGGGACTCCGGGCCGGGGTCAAACCGGCCCGACGCTGCGGCGGCATTGGCCTCGCCGTGCGCCCGTCTCCCCAGAGGGCGGGCGGCGAGGGGGCGGGACCATGCGGCCACACGTTGTGCCGTGCGGCCCCGCCCTCTCCCTGATTTCCCGCCGGGATTCCCGGCACGTCTCTTTGCCGTGCCTGGGTGATCCTGGCGGGGAATCTCTGGGATGTTTTGGGGATGGGCAAAGCCGCCCCGTCACGTCTGAAAACACCCTTGGTCAAACTGCACTTAACAATATATCCCACTGTAAAATTTAGTAACCTAGGGTGAAACCAGACGTGGTGGTGGACCACTTTGGCCTGCAGTGGCACGTCTGTTTACATGCTGCCAGATGCTACCCTGGGGCAGGTAGGCAGCTAGCTCGGGCTGCATCCTTGGAAAAACTGAATGCGCAGCCCAGACTAAGGTCCACCCACGCAGACCAATGCACAATACAACAGTGCATGTGTTGTTCAGCCCTGCCATACCCACCTCGAGGCAGAGGCCACCATGGCCAAGCGCCATGGCTGTCCATCATGGTGGGGCGCTGGGGGTCAGGGCAGGGGCGGGACTGGTCACCCGCATATTTGTTTAGCTCCCCGCCCTACCCAGGGTAGGTGAGTGGGCAGCGAGGCAGCTCTCTGGTCATTGGTACTTTCGTTCTGTGCCTCCTCCTGATCTGTGTCAGCCAGGTAGCTGCCACACTGCTCGCATGTCTGTTTTTACCCATAGATGATCCTTCTCAGCACTTGAGTTGACTTGGATGTACATACACTTCTGAAAAATGTAATCTAGAACATAAAAGCATGTATAATCAGTTGTTAACTCAGACTCTGTTGGAGAAGCAGCTGCTCTTTACTAGTTTTTTCTTGCAGACAGCTTGCTCCTTCATAAGTGCTTTCCCCCCAGTATAGATTTTGTCACTTTATATTTGGCAGACACCAGGATCTGTGGCTCTGAATTGGCCATTTTGCAGCATTATCACTCTGCTACTTGGCATGTACAGTATTTTAAACACTTTTGTTTTTTCCTATTTTATTCATGAAGAGGCAGTCCAGTCTAAGAAGATGAAACAGTATAAGGCATGCATTGCCACAGTTGTGAATTATTTTTGTGAAGCTGAGAGGGTGATGTTTCTCAAACACACACAATACACAAACACACACTGACGTTGTCTCTTCTGGAGAAAGGTACTTTTTGGCTAGAAGTTGTCAATGCCAGCATTTCAAAATGTAATTCTGTCAGAGCATTAGATATTTATTTATCTGAACTTGGGGAAATGATTCAGTGCAAGAGGCAGCGCTTTTGAGAACTATCTTCTCCAAGATGCATCTTGAGTGTATACTCTTGGGTTAGCAGCAAGCCCCAGGATAGGAACAGCTTTCCAACAAGTCAGAGTTGTGAACATACATGCTCCTCCCTTTTCCTCCAGAGTCAAGCTGACATAAATCATCAGTAAGCAAGCTGTGCATTCTGAACAGCAGACAGCCCTGACCCTTGATGCACAGCTGGATGTTTTGAAGCTGTCTGCTGTTCCATATTTCCTGCTGAGACCTCTGAAGGGAAACATGAGGGCACGGGAGGTGGGGATTTTTGATGTCTTGAGTGTGACAGAGAGTGTGTGTTGAGGAGGGGGGAAAGGGGCCCTTCTTTTCTTTTGTCTTCACTTTTTATTAGCTATTTCCCTTCCTTTAGGAATGAGCGTACTGAGATCTGTCTACAGCCTGAACAGTGTTGCCAGATGGAGGGAAATTTTCTTCAGTGCAGGAAAAATTTGAGTGTGATGGGGGAAAGAGAAAATTCAGGAAAAACATATAAACTTCAGAGCAACTATGGAGGTAAGGGTGAGACCAGTGCATGGGGGCTCACACATCCTGCATTTTTTGCCCTCCCTAGCTCTCTTTCTCTCTTGGCTGCTTCCCCTTACAGCCTCAGGGTGAGCGTGCCCCCCACAGGGATAACCTTTGCCATGGGGTGAGCCAATCAACAAGAGATGCATGGAAAGGCTGTCAATGGAGTGCTGAACACAGATCCCTGGGGTCCAATGCAGTGTTCTGTGAGTGCAGAAGTGCTAGAAAAGAGATGGGGCTGAGACATCCCTGTCTCCTAATGCTCTGTATGGGGCAGGGCCTCCCATAGCTAGGAAGCCCAGCCTGAGTCCAAAGGCCTTGGGCTAAGGGTGTGTACCAGGGACCCGTTTTGGTTTTCATACTGGTTTTCGTTATTGAGAATTTTCGTTTTTGTAATTGTGTCATTTTGTTTTCCATTGGTTTCAATGGAAAATGTATATCCAGCTGAAATTTCTTCATTGTTCATTCAATTTGCATGGAATGTGGACTGTTAGTACTCCTCACCCCAAGAATCATCCCTACCAATTTTCATAATGGTTGGATAAATGGTTCCAATTTTATAAGCAATTTAATTGCATGGTTTATGCACACATTTCCAGATGTAACATATTTGTTTTCCATCCAATGTACATGAAATTTGGACTTCTTGTGCCCCTCATTCAAGGTATCATCCATGCCAAATTTCAGAAAGATTGGATAAAGGGTCCTGATTTTTTAAAGCGATTTAATCATTTCATGGTTTGTACACACATTTCCAGCTGTAACATCTTTGCTCTCCATATAATTTGGATGCAATTTGGAAAGCTAGTTCCCCACACCAAAGGGATCATCCTTGCAAAATTTCAAAAATATTGGATAAAGGGACCCAATTTTATAAGCAATAAAGATTTCATGATGTTAACAGAAGTTGCAAATGTTCTTAAATCAATTGTAGGTGTTGCCTCTGTTTAAATTATAAAGGTTTTACTAGAAGCAGAGATCTGCTTTTTGGAGCATTTGTAGAGAGGGTGAAGAAGACAGGAGGAGGTGCTAGAGACCCTGGAACTGGCATAGGTTTCAGTCATTGGCACCCCAAAGTCTGTGGGGGCGTACATGGGGAATAATAGGTGCAGAGTTCTGCTTTTATCAGCACTTGCAGTGAGACTGGAGACGCAGCACACACGTCACACACACAGAGCACTGAGCCAGCCTACAAGTCACATAAGATCAAGCCATGGATGGGGCTGTGCAGCTTGGCAGAAGTTTGTTTGCTTCCCAATGCCCACTCCCAAGCCTCCCTGACTGCAGTGATTAGGCACTGGCAAGTTGGAAGCCTTGTTAGCATCTCCAGAGAACGAGCCTATACTAGAGATTCTCTTACGTTGGTCACAGTGGTACAAGATGGGTTTGTGATGCCAACTGTCCACAGAAATGTCAAACATGTATACTCATGCTTTGATGTGCCCAACCCAACCCCCCTGCTTGTTACTGGGAAGTTGCAAGCACAAGCATCTACTTAGGAAAGAGGGTGCAGGCTGTGTTTGGGGTGCCAGTTGGCTGGCCTAGATATGTGAATAATCTCTCTTGACTGCTGGGTTGCTTTCCTCTCCCCTCTGCCTTGCTGTCTGAAGTCCCAGTTATGTCCTGAAATTTTTGTTTTTGTTCCAAAATTTTCAGGACTTGTATTTGCATGTCTTCTGTTAAAATCACAAATGTTCAATTGTATATAAAATTGGGGCCCTTTATCCAATCTTTCTGAAATTTGGCAGGGATGATCCCTTGTCCAAATTTCATCCATTTTGGATGGAAAACAAAGTCATTACCTCTGGAAATGTGTGCACAAACCACAAAATGTAAATTGCTTATCAAATAGGGACCCTTTATCCAATATTTATGAACCTTGGCAGGAATGATTCTCTTTGTGAAAGGTACAATCTGTCCAAATGTCATCCACATTGGCCAAGTAGAAAGGAAGTCACAGCCAGAAATGCATCACAAACCTTGATGCTTATAAAATCAGGACCCTTTATCCAATCCTTCAAATATTTGGCACGCTTGATTCCCTCAATACAGGGTACATTCCCTCCAAATTCCATGAACATCAGACAGGAAAAAAAGAAGTTACAACCTGATATATATGTCCCAAGATTTTTTTTAAAAAAAATTAAATCCAAAAGTTTAATTTTTATTCCAAAATGTTGTCATTACATTTTTCATTTTTGTTTTTCTGGTATTCAGAACGAAAACCAAAATTCTGTAATTAATACCAGAAAAATAAAAATGAAATGCACACCCCTAACTCCAGCAGATATTGCACCTGTCCTAGGCCCGGTATGATCCATCAGGTGCTCTCATGCTCAGTTCAAGTCACAGGCCTCTAAGGCTCTGCATGGCTGATTGTTTGGTCCTTCACTTCTTGGTCCAGATTCAATCCTGGGGGTCTCTACCAACACAAACCACAAGATAGAAATGGAGTAGT
>QEPC01007042.1:1911859-1929155 GCA_003113815.1 Sphenodon punctatus
TAAAGCAATCTAAAAATCCTACTCAACACCTGCTGTTCAGGAACAGTGACTAGCTCAGAAGGTGTTGGGAAGTGGGGAGGCAGATAATTAGTTTCGTTTCTTGCAAGCCTCTCCACCCCTGGTGCCTGGAAGTCTGCTCCTCAGTGACTGACACCTCCCTGTAATGTTTGACCTTCCAGTGAACCTTTTTTTGCCACCCAAACTCATCTGAACGCGATCCGAACTGACCGAACTGTTCGGCCGTTCGGTGTTCGGTATGCTTGGGTTCGGGTTCGAGTTCAGTCATCCGAACAGTTCGAGTTCGGGCCAAACTCCGAACTTCCGAACCGCATTCGCCCATCCCTAGCCTGTAGGGCTTTTAGAGCAAAAAGATTCAGCTAACTCCCAGATATCAGTTAACTCCCAGGGGCAGCAGTCCCAGTTGTTGCCTGGAATTTTTTCTTTTCGGGACAGAGATTGGGTGAAAGGTCAGGACTGGAGAAAATCCTGTCTGTCCTTCCCTGCTAAGCAGGATATTTGACGCCAGTCGAATAGCCTCTCTTTTATAAAGTTTTTATCTTGGAATATAGCTGGAATTAAAATAAAGTGTAATGATTCTGATTTTTTAACTTTTATTCAGGCTTATGATCTGATATGTTTTCAAGAAACGTGGGCCAAGGATTCTGAAACCTCTGATTTTGATGGGTTTACCCATTGGGCCTTGCCGGCAACTTCTATCCCAGGCAAAAGGGGAGATCTATGGGAGGGTTATCCATATTGCTATGCAAGGCCTTTGGATTTGATTTAAAGATACTGTATGATGACGGTGCCCAGATCCAGTCGGTCAGGTTATTGACAGAACATTCAGCCGGGTTACAAATTTACAATGTCTATGTGCCGCCAGGCCCTAAGGGTTTGCCTGTTTTGGAAGAATTTGAGGTTCTTTTTGCCAAAAATTTGGAGGCCTTCCCAGAGGATGATTGCCTGATTCTGGGAGATATAAATGCGAGAATTGGTCAGAATACTGAGCATATCTTAAAAGAGCTAAAGATGTGCCCCATGTTCGATGAGAACCAGGACTGGAATGAAGCTAGGATATCACAGGATAAGGTGGTAAATAAACGAGGCAAACTTCTGTATAAATTTGTGCAGGACCATTCTCTTTGTATCTTAAATGGGAATACTCTGGGGGACCCGCAGGGGGCCTTTACTTTTTCAAACCTGAGAGGGGCAAGTGTCATAGATTTGGGTATAATTTCCCCCTCCCAGATTGAGGGTGTGAAGGAATTTAGTATCATCCCTAGAATAGAGAGTGATCATTTCCCCTTGACCCTGGTCCTGCAGCTTGGGTTCCCCCAGATCGATATCCCCCCTCAAATGTTCCCCGAAGGAAGTACTAAAAATGGCCTTATAAGGCAAAGATGGTCCTCCAAATTGGAAGAGGAAATGGTACATTATCTGGACTCACATGAATTGACTCTCTTGAGATCAAACCTATTGAGTACAGAAAACCCAGTAAGGGCTATGGACATCATGGAGGAGATTTTACAATTCTTTCTCCCTTTTTTAACAAGGCTAGGGTTCTCAGAATCTAGACGCTTTTCTCTGTTTGATTGGTGGGATAAGAACTGTGCCAGAAAGAAAGCAGAGCTTCGAAGGATGGCAAGGCAACTAAGGAAAAATAACACCAAGGAACAAATGAAGAAGTATTGTTTATCTAGGGCACAATATAAGGTATTTCTTAGAGGAAAAAAACAGGCTCTTGTGGTAGACAGCTGGGGAAAGCTGTTAGAGGCCCTTGGAAGAAATGACACTAGATTATTCTGGAGTCAGATTAACAATTTTCTGAAGAAAAACTCCCTTATGATGAAAGATCCTCAAATTTCATCTTCGGTTTGGACGAAACATTTTTCGGAGATCTTTAATGCTAGTTTACCTTCTGAAAGCCCCCAACCAGGTGATCTAATAGAACAGTTATCTAAATGGGACAAAGTAACAGAGCAGGAAGTAGAGGAGGCTATTTCCTTGCTTAAGAAGGGGAAGGCTCCAGGTAAAGATTTTATCCCGTCAGAGCTTTTTAAGTTAAATTCCCATTGGTGGAGTAGGGCTTTGGCTCATCTTTTATCTTTAATAAATGATTCAGCTGTAGTGCCAGAATATTGGAAGGCCAGTGTTGTTGTTCCTCTTTATAAAAAGGGGAATAGAAATGAGCCACAAAATAAGTCTTTTGCCTATTATTTCTAAGCTTTACTCTAGGTTATTATTGACACAGTTAGCCCAGTGGGTGTCTGACCATGGGCTCCTTGCTGAGGAGCAAGCTGGCTTCCAGGCAGGCAGAAGCACGGTTGACCATTGTTTTATACTAAATCATTTGGTCAACCAGTGCAGGAATAGCGGGCTTGATCTTTATGCTGCTTTTATTGATTTTTCAGCAGCTTTTGACCTTATAGACAGGAACAAGTTGTGGGCAAAGCTGGAACGGTTGAGAATTGACCCACGACTTTTACAATTGATCCAGATCCAGATTCGCTTGGGAAGAAAGGGGACGTTAACAGATAAGATCCAAACCTCCAGAGGAGTCAGGCAGGGCTGTCTCCTGGCCCCCCTTCTTTTGAATTTATATGTTAATCACCTCATAATAACTCACTGTGATAAAGGGGATTATCTGGCGCCAAGGATTGTCGGTCAGCGGCTTTCGCTCCTGATGTATGTGGACGATACCATATTGCTCTCCACAGTGAGACTAGGCCTTGCCAGGCTTTTGTCAGATTTTGGCAGTGAATGTGGCAAACAAGGGTTGCGCATAAACTACCAAAAAACAAAGGTTCTGGTTTTTGCAAAAAAATATAGACCTGTGCCTTGGTTTCTAAATGGCTCTCAGATTGAGCAGGTCCACATTTTCAAGTATTTAGGAATTGTTTTTGCTCATAACAACTCATGGGTGTCACATATTAAATCAGTGAGGCGAGCGCCAGTATACTGACCATAGAAAAATTCTGTTACTCTAAGGGGGGTCGGCTTTTTGCCCCCACCCTAAGGGTCTTCCAAAAGAAGGTAATTGCAAAAATCTCCTATGGGGCACAGATCTGGGGGCATTCTTCGGCAATATCGACCATGTTGGAGCCCCTGCAGACAAAGTTTTTGAGGAAAATACTTGGGGCTCCTACGGGTGTATCTTCAATGCTGGTTACATTAGAAACAGACTCTTTTTCCTTAGAATCCCAGTTGAAGAGAAGTTTATTATGTTATGCCTTAAAATTAAATGCAATTCCTGAAGACTCCATAGTTCAGAGGTGTTGGAAAATAAGTCTACATTTTTTTCTGCGCAACTTTTGTCAAAAAACAACTAAATATTCTGGGATTGTCGCTCCCCTTTCTGGCTCAATTTTCAGTTAAGGCTGGTGCCAAGATGCTAAAGGAAAGGATCTGTGATGTTGAATTACAGTTGGGGAGAAACCAAGCTATACTAGTCCTTACATCTCCATTGTACGGTCATATTCTTCCCCCAAAAGATGGTAGTATTTACCTGTGGGAAATATGGGATTACCAATACAGAAGAGCCTTTACAGCCCTTCAGTTTCAGACATTTGAATCAGCAGTGACTTTGGGGAGATATGCAGGTAAACCTTACGATCAAAGGAAATGTTTATGTGGGGAGGATAAGGTAGAGGATTTGCTTCATTATTTTCTCGCCTGCCCTTTGTATAATGTTCCCAGACAAAAGATGCAGAGAGAGATGGGTTTCCCTGCATCTTCCTCCCCAGATGAACTATTGATCTATTGCTTGTCAGACTTCAAGGTTGGTTGCTAAGTTTTCTTTTAGGGCCTATATTTTGAGGAAGAAATTTTCCCAAATTGATAAATCAGACAGGCTTGAAGGTCAGTTATGGACAACAGGATCTAATCATTTGGTATAGGATTGATGCATATTACGAAAGTGTAACTGTAATATGGAACGTAGAAATTTAGTCAAGTTATATAATTCATATAGTTGTAGAATTTTATTTATTTTATTATGTAATATGCATGCATTTTTGTATTTTAAACTTATGACATGATTTTGTTATGGCAATAGTCAAACGAATAAACTAAACTGTACTAGAAGTGTCTTACCTGCTCCTAGTGTGTACTCTCAAAGTTGTTTTCTTCATCCAGGAAGAATCACTGAGATTTGTTTGAACATTCTGTAATGGAGTGGCTGCCCAGCAACAGAAAGCATCCACTAAAACCAAGCAAAAAGCTCTAAGCTAAGCAAGCTGTCAGCTAGCTGCTGCAACCTTAATCGAAGGCAGCTGAGTTTAACTCTGCAAGCTAGCTAATTAGCCTCAAGTCAGAGACACAGATATAGAGGGCTAAGTAGAGGTTTGTGATTGTTCCAACCAATCCCAGTAAAGGGGAGGAACATAAAAAGAGGCAGCTTGGCTGTTAGACAGAGGAACTGAGGAGAGAAGTTGCCGAGCCTGGCCAGCCAAAAACATGCTGAGGAGCTGCAGGAGACAAGCCTCCAATGCCCTTTGGACTGGCAAGCCCACCCCCTTGGTCTACACAGACACCGTGGGAGCCTAAGGTGGGACTTTTCTTTGTTTTCTTTCCCAGGCTCATGAGAGAGCCTGGGACTTTGTATTTACTAGCAAAGCTCAGTGGAGAGCCAGAGACTGTTTCCATTATTGAAGCCAGGAGGTGCCCAGAGCCCTGGTGTAAGGATCTGAAGTTGCCTATGGGCCTAAACAAGGACTGGATCTATCCCAGTAGGGAAGGACTTGATGTTGATTATAGTTTGTTTGGGGACCCACTTATTGGGAGAAGCCCCAGTGGAACAGGCCCAGCTATTAAGGGAAGAAGTGGAGGCTGGGAGGGCATTAAAGCCCTGGTCTGGTCTGCTAGACTTTGAGACAAATAAATGAATACTTTTGATTCTTAGTTGTCTGACAGCCCTGTCAAGGGCTCATTGATTTGCCAGTAGCCATCACTGCTGATATTCTTAGCAGGGGTGATTATTGTGTGCCCTGCAAGGGCTAGAGAAGGACTATTTGTGCAGATGGGGAACTGAGCTAATTCCCACGTAGTTCCTCCAGAGCTAGAGAGCCATCCATCCACACATTCTCTTTTGCTTTCCTCTCTTTGCGTGCCTTCAGTCTCTAGATTATTGGCTGAAGGGAAGTAGTACCGTGGTGGTGAGAGGGACACCTTACCTGGGAGTGTATTTGGGGGGCTCGTGTTGCCCAGTGAATATCCACCCTGAACAGAACAAGCCGCCCCTGCCTGATCATCTGATTGGGGAACCCTGCGGTGCATAGGGACGAGGCTCCCGCTGGAGCGGGAATATAAATTGTGGGAGCTGCCTACAGCTGTGCCGTAGGCACATGCCAGGCTCACGTGCACAAGGGCGCGCCCTTGTGCGCATGGCCTTAGGTGTGGGCAGAGTGTGGGGTGAAATCCTCCTTTGATCTTCACCCGGGTGATCTTGATATCCCTGGGGAATTTCCTGAAGTTGGAACGGGCTTCCTCTTTCTTTTCTGGACTAGATAGTAGCTGTTGGCCAGGTTAATGGGTGAAAAAAGGCTAAGACTGTCGAGCTCCCCACTTGTCCATATTTGCTCTCCGAGATTTAAGTGTCCCAAACTAGATACTACGGCGAGAGAAATGCCCTTCCCGTTGGTTCTTACAAATAGGTTTTCCCCACTTTGGAGTATCGAGGAAGATGGGAGACCCCTTGCAGAAGTCTGCAGGGTATATTCCCTGGTAATGGCTGACTGTGAGCGACCTATCTGTCGAGGACATCTCGATCAAGAGGCCCAACGGCAGGAGAAATACTCTCCTCAGTCAACAAAGAGAGACTCTTTAGGTGAGACGCTGAAAGCTCAGTGTCATCTGATATCCAAGACAATTGCCTTAATTTTTTCTAGTGTCTCTGGCATGGGGAAATCCTTACTCTGGGTCAGAACTCAGCTAGTTCATGTGTCAGGAAAAATCGACCTTCTTCAGCCAGATACTGAAGGTGGCTATGATCTGAATGTACCAAGAGGAAAGGTCCTTACAGTGAGAACGGAGTCTACTGCTAGAACTAGGAAATTAGCTGGTTCCTCTAGGGACTTTAATTTCGGGAGAGGTATAAACGAAAAGGCCATATGGGTCAAAGTTAGACCCTTGTCGGGAGTGATAATCCCTAGGTGGGACAATCCTGTTAATGTTGCCAGACACCTATCTGATTTACTGCGTATTGGGGTGAGGGAAGCAGAGATAGCGCAGGTGGAGCAACTGAGTCATTCTGTAAGGTATACCTATGTTAAACTTCTGTATATCTGGTTAAGGAGCTGTTCCTTGCCAGAAAGTTTCTCAAGTCGAAGGGGATTTCCATAGACAGGGCTTTCCTCTGTCCAAGGACAGATATGAGAGGGGTTCCCCAGGATGTGTGTCCCCTGATACAGTTATTCTCACCAAATTGTGTAGAATTGGGTCCTAACTGTGATTTGGGAGTTAGGAAAAGAGGCTCTCCTGATAAAATGACTAACGAAGGGATAGGATCTCCCTCTATCTTACAATGGGGTCAATCTTGTCCACGGCTACTTGAAATCGAGTCCCCAATGGAAGTGAGGGATAACCAGCCTGTGTGTGACCCTCTCTGAGGCCCAGGGGAAAAGGGTAATAAATGAGACCATTATCCAGGACCCGGGTCAGAATCTAACTTTAGGGCAGGGGGATGGTCAGTTGAAAGCAAAAGGGCGGCACGAACGCTCTTCTCTTGTCCCCGAGGGGACAGACCATCCTTCTGGGGGAGGAGAAAAGCTGCACTATTTGTGGTGAAGTTGCTGTTCTGGCCAACCCAGAGGAATGGCTGGTCAGAATATACACATTACAAAATATATTATATAATAATAAATATTGATACGTATATGTGGAAATAGAACATGCATGAAACTCAAGGTCAATAATACAAATGTTGGCCTCTTCAAAGCAAGATACCGCTAGGAGTCACAGACTGCAGACAAGAGATAACAATGTGGCTGATAGTACAAAACATAAATGTGATGAACATATGCACTCAGTCCATGTTATATTCAGAACATGATGATGCAAGCATAAATATGATCAACATTTGCGTACAGTAGTGTTCAATTCATTAATGTCTAGTTCAGACGCGTTTCAGGGATCCTGTCCCTTCCTCAGTGAACACTGATGGCTCAAGTTCTTGTCCAAAAGGTATGGATCCAAGTGGAAAAAACACGGGCAATCTGCCCTTATCTCATATACATGCACATGGTGTTGACTGGACCTGGAACAGCAAGTGCAAGCTGTGGTAAGTCAAGGAGGTTTGTGGCTTCACATCTGGACCTGGTTTTCAAATACATGAATGTTCATATAATATTGGCAGTTCACTTTTGTTTGGTGGCAGCAACTAACCACTGAAGTTGTCAGCTATTTTCCCTTTACAAGGGGAAGTTTCCAGGTCCAGTCCACAGCATGTGCATGTATATGAGGTAAGGGCAGATTGCCTGTGTTTTTTGCACTTGCATCCATACCTTTTGGACAAGAACTTGAGCCATCAGAGTGTTCACTGAGGAAGGGGCAGAATCCCCGAAATGCGTCTGAACTGGACATTAATGAATTGAACACTACATGAACTGTATGCAAATGTTGATCACATTTATTGAACTGGACATTTATGAATTGAATACTACTGTATGCAAATGTTGATCACATTTATGCTTGCATCATCTTGTTCTGAATATAACATGGACTGAGTGCATATGTTCATCACATTTATGTTTTGTACTATCAGCCACATTGTTATCTCTTGTCGGCAGTCTGTGACTCCTAGCGGTATCTTGCTTTGAAGAGACCAACATTTGTATTATTGGCCTTGAGTTTCATGCATGTTCTATTTCCATATATACGTATCAATATTTATTATTATTTTATATATTTTGTACTGTGTATATTCTGACCAGCCATTCCTCTGGGTTGGCCAGAACAGCAACTTCACCACAAATAGTGCAGCTTTTCTCCTCCCCCAGAAGGATGGTCAGTTGAGCCTTCAGACAGGGGCTGGGGTGATCAAATCCTTTTTGGAAGTAAATGATGGGGGTGTTGGTATTATTACCCGCCCAAGGTGAATTTGATAAACTCCCCGTATTAGATCAAGATATAGTGATCCAGAAGTTGGACGCTAATCGGAGAGCTCTTCCCTGCTCCTCCCTCGATCATCAGATAAAGAAATTGAGGCAGGGAAATCATCAGCCTGTGCACAATCTGGAAGCCCTTACACCACTCCGTTACTTGGAGCAGGGAGAACTGGCTGATACTGTTGTCCCTGGAGGGGCACAGTTGCCTGAGGGTCAAGCTTTGAAATTCTCCCATGTTGGCGGTGTTGGCGTGGTATCTTTTGCCCCTCTGCTGATTCATTCATCTCAGGAGGGTTCAGAGGATTTTCCAACACCTCTGCCACCAAAGGGGGAAATTAATGAAGTAGTGCTGGGGCAGAAGGAATTTTCCCAGACCAGCAACAAACCTTGCTCCCCGGTATGGGGCTTTGCCCCCTAAATACAGCTGCAGAATTCTCTGGGCTGACAAAATGGCAAAGCAGAGAATGGCGTATCCCCTGTGAGCATGTTGCCCTGTAGCCAAGAATCTGACCGCTGTCCTAAATTTAAGGGAGGTTCTCTTATAAAAATGGATGACGTTTCTAGTCAAACAATAATAGGAAAGGATAGACTGGCAGGGTCTTTAGAATCCCCAGCAGATTGTGAGAAGGGAGATTCATTAGCGTTTGTTTCATGGAACATCACAAGCAGCAAATCCAAACGTATGGATCCAGACTGGCTGAAGTTTTTGCGAGAATTTGATGTGGTCCTTTTGCAGGAAACTTGGCTTCAGCAGGGGGAAACCCTTGATATACCAGGTTTTTGAGCGTACCTTTCTCCTGGTATGAAGACCTGCTCTAAAGGTTGGGTCTCGGGTGGCCTGGAGGTTTTGGTTGCAGATAAGTATCCTGATTTCAAACTGATCTCCAGTTAGAGTTATGGGAAAAACCTGTGGCAGGGCACCTCCTGCTGCTGAATGTTTATATCCCCCATACCTCCTCTCCACATTACAACGCAGATATCTGGGCATACCTGGATGAGCTAATAGTTCGCCTAGATAGTATGTACCCAAAAGCGATTTTGTTGATTGTGGGGGACTGGAACACCAGAACCGGCAACACTGGGGCAGAGCCAGCTCTGATAAATATAGATCTTATTCCCGAAAGGAGGAGCAGGGATGTAACCATGAAGGCATCCGGGGAACTTATGCTCGATTTTGTCCAGAGGAATGGGTTAGTGATACTAAACGGGAGAGAGGACTTGGACTCAGCTGGCGATTTTACTTATGTCAGTCTATCAGGGTCCAGTATTATTGACTATATAGTAGTACCTGTGCACCACTGGGGCCTTTTTACCAGGTTCAGATTAATTATTAGACCTGAGAGCGATCATTTGGCCTTGTGTGTGAACATGAAGACTCTTAAGCCTAGTGCCCCCCAAAAGGGGATATCTGGGGGAGTTACCTAGAACCCGGATTAGATGGTCTCATTCCTCCCTAATGGCTATGACAGACACTCTATGGTAGAATCATTTTCTTGCTATGAGAACCTCCTTATTAGAAGGTGAAGAAGAGGCTATGGGAAATCTCCATAGAGTTTTTAAAGAGATAATCTCAATTTTGGGATCTAATATTCTGTCCAAAGAGCCTAGTATTACGCTAAACCATGGATGTATATGGTTTAACAAAGAGTGTAGAATAGCAAAAGCAAGGCTGAGTAGAGCAAGGAGCCTTTGGGTTAGTAGTCCTTCAGATTCCTGCCTGCTTTTGTACCTGGATGAACGGCGTAAATATACGTCCCTAATCCAGTCCAAAAAACAGCAATATGCAGACTTGGTTTGGGCTAAACTTGAGGTTGCCTCACTCACCAATGACTCTAGGAAATTCTGGTATATAGTTAACCAGGGAATCAATCCTACTAAAAGTAACTCGGCTCCTTTGGTAGCTGAAGAAGAATGGATAAGCTATTATGGTCAGCTATATAGTGAATCTGGCAGTGGTCGGGGAGTAGGAGAGTTGGGTCTTTTTCAAAATCCCGAACCAGATTGCTGTTCCAACAAATTTTGACACTTGCGTGGACGTAGATGAGGTGACTGAGCTGCTCTCTGTATTAAAATGTGATAAGGCCCTGGGCCTGGATTTTGTGATCCCTGAAATATTTAAGGCAGAGTTGGAATGGTGGTCTCCTGTCCTGGCTAAATATTTTACATTGATTAATAGGACTAAGAAAGTTCTGGAGGCGTGGGGCGCTAGTATGATTATTCCGATATTTAAGAAGGGTTGCCCCAGGGACCCATCTTGTTATTGGCCCAATAGCCTTCTCCCAATGGTTGGGAAAGTTTATGCCAGGAACTTGCTTAAACACCTGGAAAAATGGGCACTTGCCTCTCAGCTGATCCCAGAGGAGCAGTGCAGTTTCCGGAAGAACCATTCCACGGCTGATAACTGCTTTGTATTGTTCCATGTCATAACAAAGTATACTAAGATCAGAGCTGGGAAATTATTTCTGGCCTTTATTGATCTGAAAAAGGCTTTTGACATGGTCTCAAGGCATACACTTTGGAGCAAATTAGCTGCCCTAGGAATCAGTAGGGAATTACTGTCCCTCCTAATCCAGGTGCATAAGGAGAACCAAGCCAGGATTAGGTTAGGGCTCAGGGGGCCACTCTCAAGACCTATATTGGTAAAGGGGAGTTAGGCAAGGATGTGTCCTCACCCCCCTACTGTTCAATATCTTTACAGGAGATCTTATCCCTCTGTTATTAAGTGTAGATGGCCATCCCCCTAAAATTAGAGACAGGAAATTAACAGCATTGATGTATGCTGATGACATCGTCCTGTTATCCCAAACTAAAAAGGGACTGGAACGCCAGTTGAGGAAACTGGCTTTTAGACAAGTGGTTTTTAGACCACTTTTTAGAAGTTGTTTTTAGACACGTGTCTCCCACTCATTACCCACCAGTCACCCACCCATCATGAACATTGCAGGGCTGCATAGGGCATCGGTGTGGCCTTGAAACATGATGGGTGGGTGATGGTCTGGGTGGGGAGGCTTAAAAGATACCCTTCATGGTTTCATTGTATTTTGCAGCAATATCTTTTCCATGGTATTTGTCTGAGCACTGTGGGAGCATATGGATTTAATTTTGCCCTTTTAAAATATTGTTCAAACAATGTTGCCAACATATGTTCTCTGTCAAACATTTTGTTTACTTTATAACCTATCAAAAGGTTCAGACCATCAAAGGTCTTCCACCTTGGTTTCTAAAAGTAGTAGCTCTTTGCTTTGTTTTCACTCCAAGGCTTAGAAAAATCTCTGATTTCTGAGCATTTTCTAATTAAGTCATTTATCATCAGAGTCAATTGCCGTCATGATCTTTCACACAAATTCACTGATCTGGTGGCAGCAAGGCCAGTCTTAGAATTTGGGGTGGGTGGGGGGGGTGTTCCAGGGCAAAAATAAAATGTGGGAGTCCTGTGGCCCCACCCTCTGCAGCTCCATTACTTTAATGATCGGCATTCTGGTGTTTGGCTACAAAAACAAACACTCCTTTTAAACGGGCTCTGTGTGTGTGTGTGTGTGTGTGTGTGTGTGTGTGTGTNTGTGTGTGTGTGTGTGTGTGTGTGTGTGTGTGTGTGTGTGTGAGAGAGAGAGAGAGAGTGAGAGAGAGTGTGCATGCCAGTGTGTGTGAGGGGGTGTACATGGGTGCACACCCATCCCCCATGCATGGAGCAACCAGCATTTTTGCCAGTTGCTCGCTGCCACAGCTGCTGTGTGAATGGGACTCATCCACACATGCCCACACATGCTGTGTGAATGGGACTCATCCACACATGCCCATGCTCATACATGCTCCCTGCGGGAGCATGGGTGGGTGCGTCTTGTGTAAAAAGGGCCAAAGAAATGTCACAAACTTTCACACAAACGCATATGCTCACACAAGCTTTCTCATACCCACACACACACCCTCTCCCTTTCACTCTGGCAAGGGGGAGTCAGGGATCAGTGTTTTACTGAAAGTAAGGGGAGGGGAGGCAGGATCCCTCAGGAAACAACTACCGTAAGGAGCTGAGAGTTACAGTTGGAGAGAGAGCAATGCAGAAATAGCCTGTCCCAGGGCCTTGGGAGTGCTTGACCTGATGGCTACTAGGATTGACCTCCTTGTGGAGCCCCCCCCCCCTAACCACAGGGCCTGAGCCATGCCCCCTACCGGACCTGCTTAAGGCCAGCCCTCAGTGGTAGTAAGGTAACCAACCACTAACTGATTTCTTAGATCCTTCTGCACTGCTTTTGCCTGTTCCAGAATATTGTGAATTAAGACTGTAGTCCTGAAACTACTTACAAGCTTGTATGTCCCATTGATTGTAGGGGGATCTGCAAACTTGTAAGCAGTTTGGGGATTGCAGCCTAAAATGAACTTCCAATTCACTGTTCAGAACTGGCTTCAGTTTCCCTCAAAATCTAGGCATGTTCAAAGCCAAGTGCTTGACTTGGTAGTTTCTAATAGTAAATTAGTGAAATCCAACCCATCCGTTGCAACATGGAACCAATTCATGCCATTATTACCAAATAAGAAAATGCCTCTGACTGAGGAATTTTTGCCTGCAATTGTGGGTTGCTCGACTGCCTCCATTCCTCCGAACAGTCTGTTGCTTCTCCAGACAGGGCTTCTTTTTTAAGTCTGGAAGGAACTATGAAGAGAGTTGATCAGGACTGCTTCCATTTCCTGCTTACACCACTCAAAGTGTACTTCAAAACAGCCAGTGTTTTGGCCCTTGCCTTGCTCTCAACTCCAGCTTGAGGGAACCACAGGAGGTGTTTCCTGTAGTTCCTGCTCTCTGCTTCATACACCTTGCTCAGACTATAGCAGTCTCTGTCCCTCACTTCTGAGACTGCACCTCTTTGCCTAGATTGCCACATGTGGCTCCTCTCTTTGCTGTTCAGTTTGTTAGATATTCAGCCATAGAGTCTACAGAAAGCTAGGTGCCACATGTTGCCTGAATGGGTGTTTCAAAGGAATCCTCTCCCACTGCTTCATCTGAGTATGCAGGGCCCAACCCTGGGATACACAGAAATCCTCTTCCTTTCTGTCAATGCAAATTCTTGTATTAATTGACACCAAGATTATCTTATCTGTTGCATCCAGTAGTCCAAAAATGGAATTGTTGTATTGTCCTGTAGCTTCACCGAACTTTAGGAAGGTTTTTATAGGATGATTCTAAATTCACGACATCTGTCAGTGGGATTTTTAATGAAGCATATTGGCGTCTTCCTCTTTGATGCCTGCCTGTCTAAAATGTATGAATCCTGATGTTTCTGTACGTTTCTCCGTCCATAATCCACCAACTTCACTTCTTTGTTGGTTCATCAGTGCATGCTTTCAATACACATGGTTCCCATTAATTTAATTAAGAAGTGTTCTGGGTGGTGGATCCCCGTTCTTGCAGCTGTTTTTACAGTGATTAACAATACTGGCCGAATGCCTAGTCTGTGGAGTTGGGCGGTTGTGGTTCCCATTCATAAGGAGGGAAGCCCTTCCAACCCAGTGAACTTTAGACCTATTAGCTTGCTGAGCGTAATTAGTAAGGTCTACGCTAAGTTTCTCGCAGTTCGGTTAACTCAATGAATTATGGAAACGAAGATCATCCACCTGGAGCAAGCGGGTTTCCAGAGGAATCGCTCGACTTTAGATCAATGCCTAATCCTAACCCATCTGGCAGAGAAATATGTAAAGTCTAATGGCCATTTACATGCGGCTTTTTTGAATCTAAAGGCCGCGTTTGATCTTGTTAATCGGTCATTGCTGTGGCATAAATTGGGCGGATCTTCTATGGATGCCCGAGTCCTCTATTTGATCCAACAACTTTATAAGGACTCTAGGCTGGTGGTTAAAACTGGCCCGGATGGGCTCCTCTCTGAGGAGGTAAAGGTCGCCAGAGGGGTTTGCCAGGGGTGTGTGCTGGCGCCGACCTTATTTAATTTATTTTTTAATGATGTTATACCCTTGCTGGCCCATCTTCATTTCTTTCCTCCGAAACTGGCCTCTAGACATGTTGGAGGGCTATTGTTCACTGACGACTTGGTAATTTTGTCCTTGACACAGGTGGCCTTAAAGAGCCCGCTAAGAACCTTTGCACATTATTGTAGGACTTATTGTAGGATTAATGATCTTAAAATTAATTGTGCTAAGTCTAAGATTATGGTCTTTGCTAAGTCTCAACTTCATTTTGTTTCCCCCTCGTGACGCTCCAGGGACCGGAAGTGTTTGGGGCATTTAAAAGAACTGCCGGCGGCTGCGCTGAATACAGTGTAGCATACTTACCATCTGCTGGGTTCCCCGAGGCTGTCTCCTGCTGCTGCTGTCTCCCCGCTGTCCAGGGCACCTGTGGAAAAGAAGGGGCTGTGAGGGAGGGGCTTGGACTTTGTTTCCCCCCCTCCCCCCTTGTGCCGCTCCAGGGACCAGAAGTGTTGGGGGCATTTAAAAGAACTGCCGGCGGCTGAGCCGGCGGCCGCAGCTGGCAGCTGTGAGCTGAAGGGCCGCGGCCAAAGGGCGTGGCCCTTTGGGGCCCTTTGGGGCATGGAGGGGAAGGAGGGGGGAAATGCTGTTGGTGGGGGGAGGGGGGAGGTGGAGATGGATGTGGAGGAGGGGGAGCAGAGGGAGGTGACATCTCAGGTAGATATGGGAAGGGGATTGTTGACAGGTATGGAGGAGGGGGGAGGGGGATTGTGTTTTGACGGTGTGCCCTGTGTGGGCTTGGGGGAAGAAAGGGGAGAGTGGGAGGAATGTGATGAATATGTTATGCTCAGTGATGTAGGGTTGGTGGGGCCACCTCCTCCTGGTGAGAGGGGGATGGAGGTGGTCAGGCTTTCCCTGGTGGCAGCAGGGGATGATTGTTTAGAATATGGGACCTCCCCCATGTTTGTGGGGGAGGTCATAGAGTGGGACATTGATGAGGCATAAGGGGGTTGTTTGATGGTTGTTGCTAATGCTGTATTTAAAATGTTATTATATTATATTGTATATTATGTTAGTATATTATGTTAAAATGTGGTTGATGACTTGGGTCTTCCCTGTGTGGAATAAAGACCCAGAATGTATTTTGTATTTTCTCTTGTAAGCCGCCTCGAGTCCTTCGGGAGAGAGGCGGGATATACATTAAATTGGAATTGGGAATTAGAATAATACGCATGCCTGGGAATTGGATGGGGAACCTTTGGAATAGGTAAAAATCTTTAAATACCTGGGTCTGCTTTTCTATTGCACTGGCTCCTGGAAGAGCCATGTGGCCAGTGCAGAGGTGTTAGCAAATAGAACGGCACTAGCCATTAGGAAGTTCCATACCCATTCAGGTGAGACTGACCTGGCATTGGTGGGGGAGGTATTCAACGCTAAGCGGGGTCCCAGTGGGGTCCCAGTTCCTTTATGGGGCTGCTGTTTGGACACCATTATTATCTCTTAATTTTGATCGTGTCCAATCCAAATTTCTTTGGGCTACTGTTAGAGCTCCTGGGGAGACCTTGAATGCAGCCCTCCGCACTGAACTGGGCCAGCGTAGATGGTACTTTAAGGCCTGGATTGCGGTATTTAAATTATGGGCCAGGGTGGCCTTTCTAGAGGCCCCCGGGCTGGTGGCCTTTTTACACGAAGATTCTTTTTGCAGTAGTTGGCTGAGGGGAGTGGAAGCCAAGTTGGCTTCACTGGGTCTGTCACGGGAGTACTTGTTCTCTAAGCATCTGAAGCTCGCCTCGGGGGAACTCAAGTTGAGGTGGCAGGATCTCGACAGGCAGGAGGAGGTAGCTAAAATCAGGGCGTCCCAGCATACTAGGGAGTATCTTCAAGTGCCCCCCCCCCCCGATGGGACGATTCCTTATCTTCATTCTGGGTACTCACTCTTTGTTGTTTCTTGCTGCTAGATTGAATGCCCTTCCCATGGCCGTGATGGAAGGGTGTTTCCAGGGAGTTCCATTTGCTTCCCGTCTATGCCCCTTCGACCATCTTGAGGTTGAATCTGCTGATCATATATTTTTTAGATGTCATCTATACAACCAATTGAGAGTTGCATTTTTATCCGAACTTATCTCTAAATTCCCCGGTAGATCGAACTTAATGCTATTGAAGTTAGCTTTGGCAGACTTGGATCCGGGGATAACATCACAGGTTGTTGCTTTTTTGATCCAAGTTTTTGTCCGACGATGTATGTTTGTGGAATTTAAGCTTTCACTTTTATAAAAAAAAATCTGTATCTTTTCTATACTTTTTATGGTTTCATAATTATGATTTGTAAGTTTTGCATGCATGAATGGGTATTTTCAGACGTTATGAGATCACAGTCAACTACGCTCAATTCCTCGTGGTGGCTGTGATCTCCTAACGTCTGTTGGGGGAAACGGATGTTTCCCCCCAGATGTTACCACGGCGTGGAATTACATTCACCACGCGAGTGGCCGAAGCGGAGAGACCGATGGCCGCCGTGTGTTGAATGTAATTCCACGCCAGGGTGAAACCCGGCGTCTCGTCCGGTCGGGTGCCACGCTTGGATTCAGAGCGACTTTGACGCTGGATTAGGGGCAGTAGGGGGGGAGCGCGAGGTGATGGAGGGCCCCTCCGGTCCAGCTTTGTGGGGGGAGTTTCAGGAAGTGACGCCGGCTGATGTGGCGTATGTCTTGGTCTGGGGGGACCACCTGTTGCGAACTCGATCCATGCCCGTCCTGGCTGGTGAAAATCTCCAGGGAGACGTTGAGGACGGTGCTGGTGAGGGTAGTGAACGCATCCTTGCAGCAGGGGAGGTTGTCGCCCAGCCTCAAGGAGGCTGTGGTGTGCCCCCTGCTGAAGAAACTGTCTTTGGATGTGGATGCGCTCACCAGTTACTGACCTGTCTCTAACCTTCCCTTTTTAGGGAAGGTTATTGAGCGGGCAGTGGTACTCCAGCTCCAGGTGCATCTGGATAGCATTGGTTTCCTGGAACCATTTCAATCTGGGTTCCACCCCGGCTATGGCATTGAGACAGCGTTGGTGGCCTTGGTCAACGACCTCTGCCGGGAGATGGACGCAGGATGTTCAACATTTCTCATTCTGCTAGATCTCTCAGCCACTTTTGATACCGTGGACCATGGGCTGCTGTTGAGATGGCTGCATGATCTGGGGGGGCTGGATGGGACTGTTCTTGAATGGTTCTGTTCATTCCTCTCGGGGAGAAGCCAGCGGGTGGTGTTGGGGGAGGAGCCATCTTGCCCCCG
>QEPC01007042.1:1929805-1971904 GCA_003113815.1 Sphenodon punctatus
CTGGGGGAGGAGCCATCTTGCCCCCGCGCCTTATCATGCGGTGTTCCGCAGGGTTCTATTCTGTCTCCATTATTATTTAATGTATATATGCAGCCCTTGGGGGTGGTCGTGAGAGGGTTCGGGGTGCGATGTCACCAATATGCTGATGATACTCAGCTGTACCTCTCTTTTCAACTGACCCAGACCCTGCTGTCTTGTTGCTATCCCAGTGTTTGGAGGCCGTGGCGGAATGGATGTGGCAGAGCAGACTGAAGCTCAATCCCAATAAGACAGAGGTGATGTTGGTGGGGAGAGCAAGGGAGGTAGTGGCCTCCCTGATTGGGGGGGTTCGCCCTCCTATAGCTCAGCAGGTCCGGAGTTTGGGGGTGATATTGGATGCGGATCTCCATCTGGAGCGGCAGGTGGAGGCAGTCGCAAAGGCTACTTTCCGTCAGTTGCATCTGGCGCAGAGGCTGTCTGTTCGTCTCCGGCCCGGACCTGGCCTCCCTCATCCATGCCTTCGTCACCTCGAGGCTGGACTACTGCAACGCGCTCTACGTGGGATTTCCCTTGTTCCTGGTTTGGAGGCTTCAGCTAGTGCAGAATGCGGCGGCCCATCTCCTTTCGGGGACGGGTCGTCGGGAGCACATTACACCTGTGGTCTGGACTCTGCACTGGTTGCCAATAGTGTGCTGAGCTAGGTTCAAGGTCTTGGTGTTGATCTACAAGACCCTTCATGGTCTGGGCCCCGCGTACCTCAGGGACCGCCTCGTCCTCCACACCCCAGAGCGGCTCCTTCAGTCTGCCGGGGGTGCCTTCCTGGAGGTCCCCTGCATTAAGCAGGGGGCCACAATGGAGAGGGCATTCTCGGTGGCCGCACCGCGCCTCTGGAACTCTCTTCCGGAGGAAGCTTTCCTGGCCCCAAGCCTGTGACATTCCAGCAAAGTTGTAAAACCTGGCTGTTCGCCCAGGCCTTTGGGGATGGGGGGAGGGTGGGTTAGAGGGTTTTTATCTCCCCATCCCTATTTATTGTTTTAATGTTTCCCGGGCCCTGTTTTAATACCTGAATTGTATTTCTGATGCATTTTAAATTGTTTTATATATATTTTCCATGTATTTTTTATTGTTGGAAGCCGCCCCGAGCTGTTCTCAGGAGGGGCGGGGTAAAAATCTAGAAAATAAATAAATAAAATAAACAATACTTGATAGGCTGATATTTGATAGGCTGGTGTGGTTGACTGGCTGTGTGCAGCTACTTGCAAGTGTGTGTGGCCTAGGGTCTTGTGTGTGTTGTGTTGTGTGATGTTTCGGGGTGTGTGTGTGTGTGTGTGTGCCACAGAAAGAGAGGCTTTCTGGCAGCTGGTGGTGGTGGGTGGCATTGGAGGAACAGGCAGTCAGGCAGCAGCTTGGCAGGAGCGGCAGTGGCAGCAGGGCATGTTTCTGTGAGGGGGTGAGAGAGAGAGGGAGAGAGAGAGAGAGAGGGACTCTCTGGCAGCGGGTGGCATCGGAGGAGCAGGCAAGTGGCAGCTTGGCAGAAGCGGGGATGGCAGCTGCAGCAGGGCATGTTTCTGGGGGGGGGGGTGCCAGAGAGAGAGAGGTTCTCTGGTAGCACTGGTAGTCATGTTGTGGCTGCTGCTGTGGGGATAGGGGATGTCTTGATTGGAGGAGCTTACTGCAACTCTTCTCTTCCCTCCCCCTCCCCAGGTAACACCCAGGGCGGGGCCCTGTGGGCAACTGCATGCTGTGGCTGCTGCTGTGGGGATAGGGGCTGTCTAGGTTGGAGGAGCTTACTGCCACTCTACTCTTCCCTCCCCCTCCTCAGGTAATAACACCCAGGGCGGGGTCCTGTGGGCGTCAGCTCTTGGGCGACACCCAAATAGTGCCAGCGGTCGTTGGCCCTGCGACCGCCGGCGTGTTGTTTTAAGTGGCTTGGAGGGGAGGGGCGAGCGGCAACAGCCACTCACAGGTCTTTGTCTCTTTCCTCCCTCCAGGTGATTCCCCAAAGCCGGTGAAGGTAGCAGCCCGGAGCCCACTCAGCACGCTGCCAGGGATGGTAAACATCTTTGGATGTGGACGCACTCGCCAGCTACCGACCCGTCTCTAATCTTCCCTTTTTAGGGAAGATTATTGAATGGGCGGTGGCACTACAGCTCCAGGCACATCTGGATAGCATCGGTTTCCTTGACCCTTTTCAGTCTGGCTATGGTACTGAGACAGCGTTGGTGGCCTTGGTGGATGATCTCTGTTGGGAGATGGACGCAGGATGTTCAACATTTCTGATCCTGCTAGATCTCTTGGCTGCTTTTGACACAGTGGACCATGGGCTGCTGTTCAGATGGCTGCGAGACCTGGGGGTTCTGGACGGGACTGTCCTTGGGTGGTTCCGCTTGTTCCTCTCGGGGAGAAGTCAGCGGGTGGTGCTGGGGGCTGAAACATCAAGCCCCTGGGCCTTGACCTGTGGCATTCCTCGGGGTTCAATCCTGTCTCCGTTATTATTTAATGTGTATATGCAGCCTTTGGGGGAGATCATGAGAGGGCTTGGGGTGCGATGTCACCAATATGCTGATGATAGTCAGCTGTACCTCTCATTTTCAACTGACCCAGGTCCTGCTGTCTCATTACTTTCCCAGTGTTTGGAGACTGTGGCGGATTGGCTGTGGCAGAGCAGATTCAAGCTTAATCCTGATAAGATGGAGGTGATGGTGGTGGGAAAGGCGAGGGAGGTACTGGCTCCCCTNCGCTTGTTCCTCTCGGGGAGAAGTCAGCGGGTGGTGCTGGGGGCTGAAACATCAAGCCCCTGGGCCTTGACCTGTGGCATTCCTCGGGGTTCAATCCTGTCTCCGTTATTATTTAATGTGTATATGCAGCCTTTGGGGGAGATCATGAGAGGGCTTGGGGTGCGATGTCACCAATATGCTGATGATAGTCAGCTGTACCTCTCATTTTCAACTGACCCAGGTCCTGCTGTCTCATTACTTTCCCAGTGTTTGGAGACTGTGGCGGATTGGCTGTGGCAGAGCAGATTGAAGCTCAGTCCCGACAAGACAGAGGTGATGGTGGTGGGTAGGGTGAGGGAGGTGTCGGCTCCCCTTGTAGGGGGGATCCGCCCTCCTGTAGCCCAGCACGTTAGGAGTCTGGGAGTGGTTCCGGATGCAGACCTCCATCTGAATTGACAGGTGGAGGTGGTGACTAAAGCCACCTTTCGCCAGTTGTATCTACTGTGGAGGCTGTGTCCATACATTTCTAGGCCCAACCTGGCAACCCTCACCCACGCCTTCATCACCTCGAGGCTAGACTACTGTAATGCGCTCTACATGGGGCTTCCCTTGATACTGGTTCAGAGGCTGCAGCTAGTGCAGAATGCGGTGGCCCATCTCCTCATGGGGATGGGTCGATGGGAGCACATAACACCTGTGCTCCTTACTCTGCACTGGCTGCCTATAGCGTAACGAGCTAGATTCAAGGTGTTGGTGTTGGCCTATAGAGCCCTGCACAGTCTAGGCCCCTGATACCTCAGGAACTGCCTTGCCCTCCACGCCTCAGAGTGATCCCTTCGGTCTACCGGGGGCGCCTTTTTGGAGGTCCCCCATGTAAAATGGGGGGCCACTATGGAGAGGGTGTTCTCGGTGGCTGGGCTGCAACTTTGAACTCCCTCCCGGAGGAAGCCTACCAGGCCCCTGGTCTGCTGGCTTTTTGCTGAACCTGCAAGACCTGGCTGTGCACCCAGGCCTTCAGAGGAGAGGGTGGGGTAGTTGAGGATAAATCTGGTTTTTTAAAAGATTTTTAAAAATGTTTTGTCTTGGATTTTTATTGGGTTTTATTGAAATATATATATGACTTTGTAAGCCGCCCTGAGATGCCGTAGGCATGAGGGGGCCAGCTAAGAAATATAAATAAATAAATAAATAAATAGATTTGGAATCCCCCTGAGTGGCAGGGCATCATCTTCAGGTTGCACAGAGATTGCCCCATGAGGGGGGGGCACCTTGGAAAACTGCAGTGATATAGGATACTTGGATACTAGTTTTGCTTACTATTGGTGGCACTGGTAGTCATTTGGAAGCCCCCAAGTGGCAGGGCGTTGTCTTCAGGTCGCACAGAGATTGCCCCATGGGGGACCAACTTGGGAATCCCCTGAGTGGTGGGCTGTCTTCTTCAGGTCGCAAATAGAAGAAGACACCCCACCTTCCGCCTTGGGAAGCTGAGGTGGCATATGATACTTGGATATTGGTTTTGCTTACTGTTGGTGGTAGTCATTAAGCTCCCAAGTGGTGGGGTATCAGAAAGGGGAGCCTTGGGAAGCCCCCAACTGATTGCCCCACAGAGACCAGGGCATAGGAGAAAGAGAGAGAATTAGTGCCTGATTGGGCACACTTCATTCAATCATTGCTATAGGTGTGGTGCAGGGAGGCAGGCACACAAACTCATTCTGGTAAGTTTGCTGCTGGATGTGGGCATTGAGCCTGTGCTCAGGTGAGCTTTCTCTCTCTGATTCTGGCAGGTGGCAGCTTGAGCAGGATGCACCTCTCTCTCTCTCTCTGTCTCTCATTCTAGCAGCGGGGAGCCTCTCTCTCTCTCGTTCTAGCAGCAGGGAGCCTCTCTGTCTCTGTATCTCTCCGTCATTCTAGCAGCGGGGAGCTGATCTGTCTCTGTGTCTCTCTGTTGTTCTAGCAGCGGGGAGCCGATTTGTCTCTTTCTCTCATTCTAGCAGTGGGGAGCCTCTCTGTGTCTCTCTGGTCATGTACGGCGGGTGACAGCATGGGTAGGAGCGTGTCTCCCTCTCTCACTTTCATTCTATTAGTAGGGAGCTTCTCTCTCCCCCAAGTGTTCCCCTGCCCTCACTATGGGTCCATGGCCATGTCAGGGAAACCCAGAAGCGGCAGGTTGACCTTCAGGAACAGGATCTGCTCTACCAACCCAGCACCCAGCCTCAAATGGTGGGGACTCTTGATGTCCCCCAGCACCAAAAACACCCATTTTCTGGCCACGCTGGTTGGTGGGCAGTACAGTTCTTATGCCACCCTCGTCAGATCCTGCCATATTTTCCCCTTCTCTACCCAGTATAGAAGGGGATCGCTGCTGGGATCCACCACAGGCTCCTTGAGATATTTTGCCATTGCCCGCTCCACAGTGTCAGGCTCCTGCTCCCTCTGCCTGCTGCTACCAACCTCTTCCCCAATTGCATTTGCCAACGCTGCCTGCCCTGGGGTGGTCCACTCAATGCAGGTGATGGCCAAGGAGCTGCTGCTGCTGCGGGGTAGGGATGGGCGAACACGGTTCGGAAGTTCAGAGTTCAGACCAAACTCGACCAGTTCGGTCGACCGAACCGAACTTCCGAACTGAACTCTATTTTCTAACCGAACCGAATTTCCGAACTCGGCTCTGTTCGCCCATCCCTAAAATATAATATTCCATTTAGTTCAATGGGGTTTGAATTTCCGAACTTTGTTGAGAAGTTCGGAGTTCAGACCGAACTCGAATAGTTCAGTCGACTGAACCGAATTTCCGAACTGAACCGAACCGATTTCCGAACTCGGTTCTGTTCACCCATCCCTACTGCAGGGTGATCTCCACCCTCCTGCTGCTGCTTTGCCCTTCCTGGCTGCCCTGCTGCTGCTGTTGTCTGACCCTCTCGACTGCCCGCACCCTCTCCACCAGAGCATGCTTCCTTAGGGTGAAGTCTGCCGTGCGAGCTGCCATACTCGCCTTGATCCTGTGGTCCAGCATAGTGGAGAGTACGTATACCGTCTTACGGATAAGAGGGTCAAATCGCCTGATCAGTCCTTCCTTCAACTTTTGTACCAGGGGCACCACCTCTGGCACAAGCTGCCACTCCTCGTCCCCCCAACCCCGCGTTGGTCCCTCAGGAAGCCTTCCATCCTCCTGATGAAACTTCAAAGAAGGGGGGTTACCTGGCTCATAAACATAAAACATCAAAGCAGCAATAATACCACATCTAACAACCCCCCCTCCCCTTCCCCCTCCCAAAACTTGATGATTGGAGGATAGAGGCTTGGACAGTAACAGAGGAATCAACAGTATCCTCTTGACCCAGAAAAAATGATAAACTGGGGCAAAAAGAGGAAATCAACAGGTGAAAACAGATGCAGGGTCTAACCATTACGTGAGTTTCTGGGCCGCCAGATGTAGACCCACTGCTGCCTCAGCCCGGGTAGGTGGCTGCCCTCGATGTGGTCACCTGGAAGATCCAGGGCCCACAGTCCAGGCATGGGACATTAGCAGGCCCAGGTGCCTGTTCTTGCTGCCATCCCCCACATAGAATTGGAGGTTGCTATGGCCGGCAGCCATGGCTGCCTATCATGGGAGAGGGCAGGGCACTGTGCACGATGTGGCCATTGACATCTAAAGTATTAATAACTGATGCTAATGGGAATTCTGTCCCCAACAGACGTTACGAGGCCATTCCCCACCACAGGGTATTGACTATGGTTGAGCGTGGTCTCGTAACGTCTGAAAATACCCTATGTTTTGTTCTTCATTTGGACGTGTTCACTAAGATATGCAGCAGAGTTTCCCAAACTGTGGGTTGGAACTGCTAGCCATCTGTGGATGGAATCATGACCTGATTGATATTTCAGATACTTTGCATATCTTTGTTGCTCTCTGGGGGTCACTGAATTATATTGAACTCTCAAAGCAGTGCTGCAAATAAAATTTTGAGAACCCTCTACATAGAGGGTAAGCAAAAGCCCCAGAAGTGTGATCACTGTTATATAAGATAACCATTTTTAGGCCAAAGAAGGTGTGGAGAGGGTGGACTGCCATTTGTGATGTCTCACTGTTATCTTTCTGGAGCATCAACACAGAGATTTCTGAATTCAGGAGGAGCCACATTGAAAGAACTGCACCTTTTTGAAGGGCAGAGGCCATGAACAGAGAGAAAACATTTGCAAAACGACAACATTCCAGTTGGGATTTTGAGCCTACGCAAAGTTTGTGGGGAGGAAAGATTAGTTCTAGGATAATTTTAGTTACAACCAATCAGTAGGGAATTTTTTCCTGTTCAGCACTTAATGGCTGAGGAAAAAAGCAGAAAAAGAAAGAAGGCTCGTCATACCATCCATCACAAACCTTCAGTCTTGTTACAAAAACTAAAAAAAGGCATGTTTCTATGTACTGTTAATTTTTAAATGGGTTTGACACTTGTATTGAAATATTTGCTGGTTTGGGTCTGTATTTTCCCTTGTGCCACTCATTTCACGATGTTGCCTGACACTCAGACACAGGCAGGCATATCTGCTGAACACATGAATACTAAGGAAGTGGTTTCCCTAGTAACAATAACCATGTAAAAGCTCTCAGAACTTCCTGTCCTTCCTTATGGGATTTTTTTGTTTGTTTGTTTTCCCTGGGTCAGATAGAGTAAAAACTAAAACTGGAGCTGGCTAAAAGCCATCCACTATCAGCTCTCTAAAGCAGAGGGAGGGGACTGAGAGAGTAGAGAGGGAAGTGGGAAATGTCTATTGCATTTACAAACAGTGCCATGCCTGAGTTTTCCATTGTCTAAAAAAAGCCAAGCAATTCCCTAAGGCCCAAGAGCTATTGCTGCTAAGGATCAAGTAAGCAGACTGGGCATTTTGTTTGCTAAACCTGTTCCTTGCTTTAGGATGTGTCTTTGTGGTGCAGCTGTGACGACTGTTGTCATGCATTATAACCTGCTCCCATGGCTGTGTAAATGGAATGTGCTGGCAGGAGAGGTGCATGCTTTCATTAATGGCACACTTTCATATCTCCTGACTTTTTTGGGTGGCTGCCCCTCCTGCCAAGAAGCTCCACCTCCCCTGCACGGACACTGCACAACGTTCCAAGTTCATAAAGAGGGACAGAAGCTCCCCTTCTTATCATTCTCCTTAGTTTCTTGACATTTCATCATCTTCCCATTATTCTCTCAAGTACTTTTTCTGGAAGGCAACCAGGTGCCTGATCCTTGAATGCCAGTCTCTTTGTCTGTCTCTCCTGAAAGACTAACTTTGACCCCCCTGAAAGATGGACAATGGGACTCTCTCTCCTAAGTAGGAACTGTTCGGAGCTACACACTTTGGTGCAGGACCCATTGACCTCACAGCAGAGATGGCCTGTTATACTGTTGGGCAATGTTCTGTGATAAAAAAGGTTGGTTTCGGCTATCAGGGAAACACACATACGCACACAAGATGTAGCTTGCTTAGCTTACTCACTTAGTGGTTTGTAGATCATGACTAGAGCTGCAGCAGGTAGCACTTTTGCTACCTGTGGGTAATGCCTGCATTTTCAGGCGGGCCTCCAGCCCCCAATCGGGTTCCCAGTGCCCAGAAATGCAGATATTACTAGAATATCCCAGGATGACCATCCTGGCACCTGGGGCTCTATGGGCTGATTCACCTCACCACCACTCCTCCCTGGTCCATGTGCTGCTGAGCTGGGGATTTCCCTGCTTTGCTTTTTCGGAGCAGGGGGAGGGGGAGTGAGGAGGCCTCTTCCCACCTGTGTGCACCCCTCTAATGGGTTCCTCATTCCCACAGGACCCATATCAGGGTGTGCATGGGTCCTGTGTGCACCCCCATTTTGGGTCCCCCTGGGAATGGGGGATGCATGCAGGAGAAAAGAGGTCTCCTTATTCCCCCCTCTCAGAAAAAGCCAAGTAGGGAAGTCCCCAGCTCAACTGAGTAGGGCATGGGCTGGGGGAGGAGCAGGGAGTAGCAAGCAATGAGTGAACCAGAGGGGCAGCAGCCTGGCGGTGAGGTAAGTCACCCTGGGAAGTTGGGTTGTTTAGCCTGTCTGGTCACGTCTGGATTCCTGTTAATGCCTGAATGCAACTACGTCGAGTCAGGCAAAATCCTACCCTGAAATGTGCAAGAAAAGCCGCGGCAGATCCCCGTTCGCACCAGCTCTTTTCCTGTCAACCGGCTCCTCCGCGCTGCTGCGTCTTTCCTGGCCCCTCCCTCTGCTGCCACCGCCGCCACAGATGGGAATGCAGCCTCAGACACCCCAGACTCGACTTGTCGGGTACCCAGTTGCAGTTCTAATTACAGCCATAGTTTTGCCACAGCTTATTTACATTTTTAATAATTAAAGCGATGTCTTTAAAAGAACACTTTTATTCTCTTGGCCATTAAAAAAGCAGCTGCTGTTCCTTTTACATATTTATCGTATAACTTGGGATTTGTAATGGAAGCTGAAATGATTTTATCCACTTGAAGAAAAACCTGTGGAGTACTAAGCTGTAATGAATTGGGAGCTCTCTGAAGAGACCAAGTGTGTCATTTTACAGATTATACAAAACACACAGATGGACACAAGGGGGCTAAACCTCAAACACTGTGTAACCCTTTCCTTATACTGTACTTTGTCAACAACCATGTAGCTTGTCATACATTTGTACACCCAACCAAGCACTGACATAAAATATGGTCAATACAGGTTTGCTCCTGTAAGATAATATGCAGCAGTATCTGCCAAGATTTCATTGGGAGGCGCTGCTAAGACCATGCACCTCAGGATGAGACAAAGGATACCTTGGTAAGAAAAGAGAGTGTTATCAACAGCAAGGAAATGGAATGGCTGTGAGTAAAGGGGAGATAGTACTAACAAGTTGTTACCCTTACTATTTCAGTATGTAGAGATGTGGCACCAAGTGTACTCGGACCATGTATAATAATATCATTCTATTATCCAACATGTCACATGTCTTTTTAGACAATTTGTATGGGGCCCCTATTCTGCAGGTTGCTTACCTGTCAAATTCCCATTATATATCTATCAATTTGTTTATGGCCTAGGCCAAAACAGAATTCCCATTAGCATCAGTTATTAATACTTTAGATGTCAATGGCCACTTCATGCACAGAAGCTTTGCAGAATCAGCCTCTTGGTATGTTTCAAACCCCTGGATTTTTTTTTTCTGGAATAATTTCTTAAATTAATTAAATTGAATTAATAATTCCACAGTAAGTTTTTTGTATTGCAAGAACTGAACGACAGAATAGGCCAGAAGGATATACACACATTGGACCTTACCCTGAAAACACTTATGTATATAGAAATTCAAAGGGGGTACTTGCATGTGTTTGCAGGAGCATAGTTGCATTTTGTAAACAATATCAACATAAATGTTGTTCTGCATAATGAGCCAGATCCTCAGCTGGTGTAAACAGGTTTAGTACCACTGAAGTCGGTGGCATTACGCTGATTTGCACAAGGTTAGGATCTGCAATCTTACTTCTTAGATATGAATCTATAAATGCATAATGAGGGGCTTGAGGGATCTATTGACCCCAAAACTTGGAATCTGAGGTACTGAACCAAGGAACTGAATGAAGTTAAATTTATTGATAACTTAGGGTTAAAACATGCAGACACAGGTTGGGGGGGGGGGGCACACCAGCCAGGTCAGGTTGAGGGATGGAATACATGTTTCCCCAGCTTGATTGAGGTGTGGGGGAGTGACACACGGCCTGCCAGCTCTGTCCCTTCACTGTGGCCAGCACCCTGCCATGACGGGCAGCCATGGCAACCGCACACACTGGGTCAAGATGGCACAAAAAGAGATGCACGCCCCTCCCTCCCACCCCCGCTTCGGCTTGCTCTGGCCCGCCTAGGCAGTAGGTTCGGCTCTTCCCAGGCCCATGTTTCCAGTCTGGCCACTTACCCTGTCAGGGTCTGAAACAGATCCCCATCTGGTGGACCTGGAACCGATGTGTGGGTTCGGCGCTGGACCAGAGTGGACTGAACCAGGCAGCGTCACTTTGGTTAATACCCTATTTTAAAAGAGCACTTTACAATTTTGAAATGTTGTAGTTTAGTTTATGATTTCATATGACTCTGTCTAAGCATTACAATAGGATGCTGGTACTGTTGCTGTAACGTGATGCGTTTGTTCACAAATCACCTTCTTATATATGGGAATGATACTTTTAAGCAATAGAAACACTTTTTTTAAAAAATTTTTTTTTTTAAAGGTTTAGGAACTTTTCACTATGGAAAGATTTTTGAATCCTTTCCCCTTGTTTCTCAGCCTCTAAGTGGGCAATAAACAGTTTACCATAAAGAGATCCACTCATCTGTCTAGACACTGAGCATGTTTCCATTCTCTCTGTGCTTTTGATACTGGATTTCTTTTTTCCAGAACATCCTTGTGTGCCTTGCCACCCATAGTAAATACCAATTCCATTTCCATCCTATTATTTTTCTAATCAAGGGTTTGTCATGCAAAAGGAGATCTGAGGTGGCTGTGTTTTCCATTATGCAAAGTATTCGGTTATGATAATGGCTTTAGGACAATTTCAGAAAGGAATCACAAGTGAGTGCAATAAAATAGTAGGTTGGTCCCTCCTATTTTGCCCTCTCATTTAAAATTCAGGCCACAGAGTTCACTCTAATTTGCCACACACATTTTCCATAGCATTCCCAATCTGTATGTATTGTAAATATAAGAACTGGCAGCTTTCACTGAATAGGTTTCTGCTAAGTGCTTATCAAAAAAAGAAGGGATTGTAAATGTAGCCATATTTAGTACCCCTTAGCTTTCCTTTGCTTTCTCTTCTAAACTCACACTTAGTAAAACCTACAGTCAATAAAATTTACCTTTTGAGCTCCACTTGTTTCCATTCAGAACAAAGTAAAAAATATGCCAGCAAAGAAAACCTGATATTTCTTAGAAATGCTCTCTTCTTTCTTATGCCAAATCTCAAGGGACAGGGCTGTACAGAAAGGGAGTTTATTTTCCAAAACCTTTGAACACGAATCTTTTACATTTTCTAGGGCAAGATGTATTCCTAGACAATCTCAATAATTGTATTTGGGTATTAGTATAGTTTTTTTAAAAGAAGTGAATATATTTAGACACACAAATACACACACGGTTGTTTATTTTCCATGAGATGTAATTTTCAATTATCCATATGTATTGGGATACAAAAAAGCAGCTGCTCTGGAACTAGCTCCTAGGAAGTACTTTTATCTGTGTACCTCATCCTTTTTCTGTTTCTTTCTCCCCTGCTCAGTATATGTGGGGCTATGATATACACCCACAATATATTTAATCCTCCAACTTTAGTAAAAACATCAGTTTTTATTCCTTAGAAAGACAAGTTTCAGAAGTTTTTTTTTTTAATCATCTGATTCACTGAATTAAATTTATGGAACAGGCAACATTTGTCAACAAAGAAAACCTGGGTATTTTTTTGAAACTCTAATTATAACACTCTTCAGGGTAGGGGGGAATTTACATGATATGTAACAGCTAACCCTGTTTCACCACTCTGTTACCTCTAGTAGGATGTATCCTTTCACCCTATAAATCTACGTACTATATACACACACACCCCATTGAACTTTCTCACAATAATCCCAAAACACTTTGCAAAAATGGATTGATTCAGCCTGATGACCTCCATATGAAATGGGTGTGTATTTATCATTATCCCTGTTTTACAGATGAATACTCTAAGGTTGTTTTCAAACAAAACAATAGGCTACTGGAGTCCGTGTTTGGTCCGTTCAGCCTCCAATCACATTTTCGAGGCCACATTCATACCTGATGGTGGCACAGTGGGGAAACTGCCGCAAGCCAAAGACACGGCGGGGGAGGAGGGGAATGGCGGAAGTACTGCCGGTGTGAATGGGGTTCCACCGTGATTTTACTCATGGATAACAGGGCTGGATTATGAGCCCTGTTATCTGCAAGAAAAATCATGTCGGAACCCTGTTCTTCCGGCATCCCCCGCCATGTCTTTGGTTCGCAGCAGTTTCCCTACGATGCCGCTGTCAGGTGTGAATGTGGCTAGGGTGAAGAATTAATAAATGGGCAGCCCCCTGCCCGCATTACATATGCTGGCAGTAGCTGCCACTGGTGGCACCACTCAACGCTTTCACTCTCTTCAACCCTGGCTTTGATAGAAAGGAGGGTCACGGTCAGAGAAGGCTTCTTCCCTGGCCATGACCCGCCCCCCATTCCATCAGAAACAGCACCTGCATGCTCAGGCAGCTGTAAAAGGAGAAGGTCCTTCATGAACCCACCCACCCCTCACTCCTCTTGCAGCTGCCCGAGCACATGAACGCTGCTTCTGAAGGAAAGGGGGTTATGGCCAGGGAAGAACCCTTCTCTGGATGTTCCCTCCACCCTCCTCCATCCATCAGAAGCAGCGCTCACATGCTCAGGAGGCTGCAAGAGGAGAAGATCCTTCCAGCACCCACCAGTCTCTCCTCTTGCAACTGCTTCACAGATGATCGCTTTCTCCTCTTGCAGCCACCTGAGTATGTGCATGCTACTTCTGATGTTAAGGGGGGGGGGGCACAGTCAGAGAAGGTTTCTTCCCTAATTGTGACCCCTCTTGCCATCAGAAGCAGCGCTTACATGCTCAGGTGGCTTCAAGAGGAGAAAGTGTCAATGTCGATGTGCTAGGGGTGGGAATATCGGTATCGGATAAATCTGATACACCCAATAATCAGATGTATCGGATGAATCCAATATTTACCGGTATCAGCATACCGGATTTTTAACATTGGCTGCTTTACCGTTTTTTTTACATTGCGGCCATTGAAGTCAATGGTCGCAATGTAAAAAAACAGGTAAAGCGGCCAATGTTAAAAATCCGGTATGCCGATACCAGTAAATCCGATACCGGGGAGATCCAATACCAGTAAACCCGGTATTCTCCCCGGTGTCCTACCCATAATTAACACTCAGTGGCCTGCATGGTGAACCTGCAATGTCCTTGGACAATGCCAGGACTGGGGAGTGAGTGGTGTGTGTGGGCAAACATGGGGAGAACACCTAATAGACTGACAGGCAAACACGCACCTGGTGGGTACTAATGTGGGCTATCGTCTCATTTATTTTCACTCTAAAGCATAGAAAGCTGACATGACCTGAACACACAGGCAATGCTTTTCAGTCCTGGGTGCCTTAAATAAAACTTCTAAGGGCGCGGTCCTGCATCCATTAAAGTAAATGGCAAAACTCCCATTGCCTTTAATGGAGGAGTTTGCACCCTTAGGGTGTACACAGATGTGGTTCTACTTGTGCTCCCATTAACACTTGGTTCACCCTCTCATCTGTCAGGTAGCCACTGGATGTTCACCCTGGGGCCACTACTCACTGTGTCATTCCAGGGAAGGCCGATGATGCCATGCAGGTGAATCCGGTGAAAGGCGTGGTAATGTGCTGCCCTGTGGCTTCCTCCTGTGTGTTGGAGGAGCCACGGGGTGCCCCCCTGGCTTTCCCTGTCAGGTGTGAGGCTGTCCCTGCCTGCATTCATCACCAAAGAGTCATGAGCAGGAGCCTAGGGAGTCCAAGGTGTGATGACAACTCTATGGTGAGGGAGGGGTAGTGCATGCGAATCATGGTAGGGAGGAATGCCTGCCCGTTAGTTGTAGTCCCACGTGGAGCCTGTGGGTGGTGGCTGAAGAGGTCTCATGCATCAAACACCCTTAGAAGTCATTTCAAGATCTGTGCATTCCATGCGCACACACGTGTTCATAACACACACATGGCACACACTGGGTGAAAACAGACATGCACCTTAACTCCGCTTTAACCCCGCTTTAACATTTCTTATGCACGTTGTAGGGCTGTATTGGCGCCCTATGCAGCCCTGCAACATGCATAAAAAATGTTAAAGCGGGGTTAAGGTGCAGGTCTGTCTTCACCCACCCACTGGTGTGTGCATTCCACATGCGCAGTGTGTTTGCATGCTGTGCACAGTGCGGACTATGGATCAGGGTCTTAGTCTGTACTTACGCAGTTCAATAAAGTGACAGATGTTTTTTGGCCATTAAACCCTAGGATCCATTTTAATGGAAGCTGTAGGTAGTGGTACTCTCCAATTTTGAAATTCTAATCATCATTATTAAGATAAATAAGTAGGAATTTATGAGTCTATATTAAGACACTCAGGTTTGAGAACAGTGGTCAAAGCAAGTGATAGGGTGGTTAACAGCCTAAGGGGGCAAAATTTGTTATCATATCTTCAGTGTGAATTGCTGAGTTCACTGTCAATTAACTGTGTAGATGACAACTGCCATCTAATAAACTGTGCCTTGCAACTTGCTAGTGTCCCGGCCTGCTATCCTCTAGCTATCACTGATTCTGAAATCTCATGTTGTTTATTCTGCATTTCCAAAATAGAGGCATATCTTGTTCTCAAAGGTCATGGGTAGCAAGACTTTTTAATTTTCTGAAAGCAACTGTGTGTCAGGGTAGAGCAGATGGGGGCTGCTGGCCCTTCAAGACTCTGACTCCAGACCTAGCTGGGTCAGCTGAAGGAGCACAGTTGGGCTGACTGAGGCTAGAGAAGCAGCCCAGATGAGTGAGTGAGTGAGTGAGAGAGAGAGAGAGAGAGAGAGTGTGTGTGTGTGTGTGAAGGTGGCGAGAAGGTGGGCGTGGCTCTGGCTGGGAGAGCAGAGCAGGAGCCCAAGTAACTTGACACTTTGCCAGTGGAAGCTGGAACTCTGTCTGTGATCAGGGAACTGGGCTAAGGAGGAGCCTTAGCAAGCGGAACCCATGGCTGCAACCCAAGACTGCCTCAGAGATAGGAGTCTATGGGATCCAGGTGCGACCTTTCCATTCTTACACCTTTATGTTTGGGGTGGCAACCCCTGGGGACCCACCTCTTGGTGGGAGAAGCCCCTAACTGGTGAACTGGGCTGCCTATAGGGGTGGTGGAGGCCAGACTCAAAAGCACCCCAGAGTACCCTGTCCGTGCCCAAGGCAGCACAGCGTTGGCAGAAATTATTTAAAGTGGCAGTAGGGACCTGGGCTAAATTCCCCCTGAAGTGTTGTCAGGACCAGATCCCTCTGCTACAAACCGACTTTCCCAGAATGATTTTGAATCAATTTTGGATAGTGAGTTACAAGGGAATTTTGATGGAGTAATTAACATATTTGAATAGTCTCAGAGTAAATAACACCTGAAAATCTTTGCTTCTCAAGTTCAAAGTTCATAATTAATTCTACCAAGTCCCAAACTTTCAGATTACACTAGGCTCCAAATGGGTCTATCTGGGACATTTGTATATCTCTTTATTCTTTTTATACAGAAAAAAAAAAGATATCAGCACCTATGCGTAATGCTAGGCATCACTGGCAATTGTGAAAAATACATTTTAAAAAATCATCATAGTCATCACAACCAAATGGCCCAACATCAGTTATGTCTAATCCACTTCTTTTGTTTGCCTTCATATTATCTCTTTTTTGAAGTATTCCCCATGATTGTACCGAAAACAGTGCCAGTAGTAGGGGAAGCTTGTATGGTGAAACCATTTTACTGTTCCTTACATCATCTCAGAATTTGGTACAATTTTATTTGGAACATATTAAAGGTAAAATCTTTAATTCACAATATTCATTTTGTAGTAATGTGACTTCAAAGACCACTACCACTACCCATCAGCTGTGATTTATCTATTTGTCTTAAGCTGCCCCTTAAAATTACACCAACTCTGAATTACATTTATGTCGTATGACAACTTTACCTGCAGAAGGTAAAGTATTGCATCGTTTTGTTCAAAGTGCTATAATTGCCATGTTAACTGCTGTATTCATGTTTTCACTGAACCTGTATGGTGACTAAGTGCTGGGTAATATTATTTTGCACATAAAAATAAACTGCATAATTATCAACCTATGTTCCCAGGCTTTGAAAAGACGAAACCTATACTACAAGTTGCAGCAGGTTACAGAATTACAGAAATAGTTTTGGAGACCACAGGCTCTGGAATAAAAACAAACAGTAAAAGACTGACAAAACTCTAAGTCCTTATCATAGAAGAGTCATAACATCACTCATACCTACAACTGAATGAAGTTTGCACCTGAACGGATCAATCTCCTCTCCACTTCTTAGAACTTCTTAGTCACACCATGATCACACTTCTAATTTTGATAATGTAGATCATGGGTGGGGAACCTTTTCCCTCCTGAAGGTCCCTTTGAAAATTAGTCCATGCTCTGCGAGCTGGATAAGAAGTGGGGTGTGCATAAGGAGTGCACTCAGGATGGGGAAAGGAAGAAGAAGGTCCAAATCATGGATCTGAGCCACTGATCCATCCTCATGTCCTCATCTCTGCTCCCTTCCTCTAAAGCTCACTCTGTGCTTGGGAGTTGGGTCTGGATCTATAGGCTAGATGCAGGACTTGAGAAGGAGCAAAATAAAAACCAGTCATTGGCCAGATTTCGTAAACGGATTACAAGTTCCCCACCCCTGAATCTTGCGACAATCAGTGGGGTAACAATAGTCCAAAGTGGGGAGGGAACAACTCCTTTTTCTGACACCCCAAAGCCATGCTCCCTGACCTCCCATGTCCCCCCCAAGTACCACTCTGGCCACTCATTCAGGTTCAACTTCTGGCAGGGAGCAGTGTGGCACAGGGATCTCCCTTCCTTAATTTTGGCTGTAGGGGTTGGGGTGGGGAAAAGGTTGAAATTAAGGCCATGATCTGACACACAGAGGTAAATCAAAGTAACTACTTCAAATCAAAGTAACTACTCCACTTTGGTAGCATTCAAATGAAAATATAAACGGAAGTAACTACTTTTATTTCATTAAATCAAAGTAATTACTCCACTTCAGTAATGTTCAGAGTATAAACCAAAGCAGGTACTGTATCAATTTCTCTTCTAGCTAAAATGTAATGATCACTGAGCTGTGGTTGCCACCTTCAAACTGATGTGTTCACATGAACAGTTATTTCAAAATACACACCAAAGGGGAGCATGTACTCCTGTTTAAAACAGTAGTATAATTCAAAATGTATAACCTGCCCCCTCCTGTCAAATGGCAGCTCAGGGCAGCATACAAAACAAAATAAAAACAGAATATAAAAATACAAAACACAATATAAAAACAATTTTAAAAAATCAAACGCGGCCCGACTAAAACCCACTACCACCCCCCAGAAAAGACCCCTCCACACACACTACCCGTCTCCCTCACCAAATGCCTGGCAAAACAGCCAGGTCTTACATTGGTTGCGGAAGGAGCGGAGAGCCGGAGAGAGACAAATCTCCATCGGGAGTTCCACAGCCGTGGTGCGGCCACCGAGAACATCCTCCCAAATGTCACTTCTTGGAAGACTTGGGGGACCTGCAAGCGGGCAGCACCGGCTGACCGCAGGGGCTGATCCAGGACATGAGGGGTGAGGCGGTCCCACAGGTACACAGGGGCCAGGCCGTATAGAGCTTTAAAGTAATAACCAACACCTTGAATCGGGCCAGGAAGACTATAGGCAACCAGTGCAGAGAATGGAGCACCAATGCTATGTGCTCTCGGCGGCCCGTCCTTGTCAGGAGGTGGGCTGCCGCATTCTGCGCCAGATGCAGTCTCTGGGTCATCACCAAGGGTAGCCCCACATAGCGTGCATTGCAGTAGTCCAATCTCAAAGTGCTGAATGCATGGATGATGGTGGCCAGATCGGAGCCTGAGATATACGGCTCAAGATGACGAATCAGATGTAACTTACAAAAAACACACCTCACCACAGCTGCCACCGGAGCTGCATGTTGAGGAGCACTCACAGACTCCAAACCTGAGGGACCAAGGAGGAATGTATCCCATCAATGATGGGGGCCCTGCACTCCCTCACCCCTTCCCATCAACATCACCTCTTACCGGGATTCAGCTTCAGATGGCTTAAATGGGTAAACGGTGACTGCTGGACCTGAGTCAGATGAAAACAAGAGGTACAGCTGGATGTCATAAGCGTACTGATGACACCCAGCCTCAAAACCTCTCACGATCTCACCCAAGGGCTGCATGTACACGTTAAACAGGAGAGGGGACAAAATGGAACCTTGCAGAACTTCTCACATGAGATCCTGGGGGGATGATGCAAAATCCCCTGGAACCACACGCTGAGTTCTACCAGCCAGAAAAGAGCAGAACCATTCAAGAACAGTTCCACCCACCCCAGCATGGTCCTGCAGGCAAATCACTAGCATCTCATGGTCAACCATGTCAAAAACTGCTGACAGATCTAACAAAATCAGAAGAGTGGACTGGCCTCGGTCCAACTCCTGGCACAGATCATCAACCAAGGCCACAAGTGCAGTCTCAGTGCTATAGCCCGGACGAAAGCCAGACTATGTGGGACCAAGGAAGCCGATGCGGTCCAGATGCTCCTGGAGCTGCTGGGCCACCATCCGTTCAATAACCTTCCCATAAAAAGGGAAGGTTAGAGACTGGCACAGCATAGGCTTTCAACGCGGCTCTATATCGCAATCGGTCGGCTTCAGCACAAGTGTGGCGCCACCATCGCTCTAACCGTCTCCCCACCTACTTCAGCTGATATAGGTCTTCCGTGAACCACAGGGCCCTGTGCCACCTATGCTTGGGGAGCAGATGCCTGGGGGCCATCTGGTTGATGGCCTTGGCTAACAAGGTGTTCCAGAAAGTAATGAGATCATCGAGTGATTGGTCGTCAAGGTTGGAAGGTATATCACCCAGAGCATTCCAGAAACGCTCTGGTTCCATAAGTCTCCAGGGGTGAACCAAACGAACTGGTTTCACACCCTGCCAGGGGCAGACATGCGCCGGGAGACTGGCCCATAGGAGATAATGGTCTGTCCATGACAAGGGCACAAATGACACCTCCCACACAGACCTCCTGCCCAAAGGCCAGTGCAAAATACCAAATCCAGAGTATGTTCTCCCTCATGAGTCAGGCCAAATACTACCTGAGACAGGCGCACGGTTGCCATGGTGGCCATGAACTCTTGCTCCACCCCCTTAACACTGGAGTCAGTGTGAATATTGAAATCCCCGAAGACCACCAGCCTCAGGGATCGCAATATCACCTCCAATATCAGATCGGCTAGAGCAAGTAGAGATCCTGCCATATAGGAAGGTGCACGTTATACAAGCAGCACCCCCAATCTGTCTCCTTGAGCCAAATTGACCATGAGACAAAGTCCCTCTATTCTGGATGGAGTTTGCACTGGATATCTCTGAACGGACCACATGTCCCTAAAAACAATGACTACACCACCACCTGTCCCTCTGGTTGTGGTTGATGCTGCACAGAGTACCCAGCTGGAACAAGGTCAGCCAAAATAGGCCCGACTCAGTGCCCAGCTAAGTCTCTGTGATACACACCAAGTCAGCTGCCTGGTCCAGGATCAAGTTCTGGACTGTGAAGGACTTATTTGTGATCGACCTGGCATTTAACAGCAGCAAGACATGACCAGGGGTCTTTCCACTTCAGCCACCTCACTACCTGACCTGGGGACGATGAGGGGGACAGGCACTAAACACCAATGGGCACCAGACACCAACAAGTAAGGCCCAATTACATCAAATGAACTATTTGTTGGAATGTGGCCTGAAGAGGGGCTTCTCCACCCAAACCCAGAATGAATGCATCCCACCAACCCACTCACTTGTACACAAAAGTACTAATTGCCCTAGGTATAGAAACAACACTGAGCTCAACAAACCTCTTGAAGAAAGAGTAGATGAGCAGCACAGATGCCAGGACAGCAGAGGGTGTGCTGCTTTGCCTGGAGGGGGCTTGGGTCTTGATTTTCATCCTCTCCTGGGGGATACATTGTAGGGGCGCAGACACTGCATTCGCACACAGGAGAGAGTCTGTAGGTGAGGAGCTATGATAATCCTGACAGAAGAGTTAGATTTTTAGGAGGGATTTGAAGGTTGAGGGTAATTTCAGACGTGATACCACCACAGTCAATCACACTGGATCACAGATGCTCACCACGGTGAATTCCTGGCAGGGTTCAAAGCTAATCACAGTCCTGGAACCTCCAGAACTGTGGTTAGCTGAACCATGATCAGGAAAGGGGCAAAAGTAACGTATGTTACCTTGCCCTGTTCCTGAGCGTGGTCCGGACCGCGGTACGGGATCGGCCGCAGCGGCCGCAGCAGCCGCTGCACCCACCCGTCTCCCTGAGGGCGGGAGGATGTGGGAGTGTGGGGAGTGGGGCTGTGCCACCGCATGCTGTGCTGCACGGCCCCGCCCCCTCCAAGATTCCCCTGCATGATGAAGCCGGGACGTCTAAAGGATGGACGGCTTCATCACTGATCAAGATCCGTCGGATCCCGGTCCGGGTTTCAGCATGTTGGGCCTGGAGGCCCAGCACATCTGAAATTACCCTGAGTGGGGGAGAGGAGCGCGTGTGTGTTCAGGCCTGTACCACCTGGGATTCTGCCATCTGCAGGTGGGTCTTTGTTAGAGCTGAAATTAACGTGTATTTCTAAATTTGCAAATATAAATCAAATATTTGTTGCCAGGGATTAATTATTTCACTTTTGTAAGTGGGTACTTCAGTACTCAGTATTTTGTTCATTCAGATTTTGTCACTATTTCATGCTATGGTACTTTATGACTTTCTCCTGAGTTACGTTGCACAGACAGACCAATCAAATTCAAATTCACATTCAAAAATTCAAACTCCCGCTGCCTAATAGTGCTGCCCACTGAAGACCTCAAATACCGAGTAACACAATGCCAAATAACAGAAAGCTACCACAAGGCACAGTCCAATTCATCCTGGTGCCAAAGGGAGTTACACATATGTAAGTTGCATACCAAATGCATACCACATTAAATGTAAGTAGGTGCCAAATCCTTACTCCCGGCTAGAGGCATTGTGCTTCAGCATAACCATGGGCTTTGGGCTGCTGCATGTAATGCATCTCTGTGCCTGGGAGCATGCTTATTAGTGGTCATATCTCAGTGCTCATTATTTGGGGGGCTGTGATAGGCTCTCCGGGGACACTGCATGTGCAAGTGACACAATTATGGGTCACTACGAAAGAGGATCTGGCACCCATCTTAAGTCCAGCACAGCACATTAACATACAACTTACATATACATAAGCCCCTCACACACTGAATGAATTATGATTTCAGTCTATTGGCTTCAATGGGGCCACTCTAGGGTGAGTGGCTTGTGGATTGCAGCCAAAGAAAGTAAATAAAGTCCTGAGCACCACAGTACTGAACTATTCAGTTAATGAACAGCAGAAGGGGAAACCAAAATAAATTTTGCAAATTAATATATTTTAATCCAACCTCCAAATTAGCTCTTCAATAGAGCTGAAGCAAATGGTGCAGTTTTTATTTGCATATATGATTCTAACTTTTGGATAGCTAAGTGAATATTTGGATAATATCTACAACCAAAATGGGTATTTACATATCTGCTTAGTCAGGTATTACATTTGTTACTTTGTTTATTTTGGTGTAGTATTCGGTTATTTTGTGAGTTCACTTATCTCATTTTGGCTGCTGAGTAGGTGCAATAGTGCCAAAACAAAGTCACCAAAATAATGAAATGACCAAACAGAAATATCGGAAATAGATGATCTATATCACGTTTTATCCCTGAAGCCTCAGGGTGGCTCACAACAAAAACATATTTTAAAAAACCCCAACAAATTTCACATATAACGCATCAAAAAACCCCAACCACTGCCCCAATTCACCCCCTTGTCTCCCACTGAAGAGTCCTCTCCAAACCCATACCTCTCCTTCTCACAGAGGAATTTGGAGAGTAAACTCTCTCTTTTCTACCACCTCCATAATACAATTAAATAAACAAAAAATATATATAGCCTTAAAAACTCCCTTCACCTGCAACTAAACAAACCCCATTCTCCCCTCCCACTCCTCCACCTCTCACCAGGGGAGTTTCCTATGCCATCTAATATCCTCACCTGGCCTATGCCCCCTCCCCCTCATACAGGGGATGTGGCAGTCCCCCAAATCCCTCTCTCCTCAACCATTTCCATAATACAAATTACAGATTAAACCAATAATTAATTATTTCACCTAGCGCCGTCCTTCAAACCTTCTCCACAATTCCCACCTCATATCCCCAGTAAAAATAAAACACAAAGTTAACATGGCCCAGAACCAAGTCCCTTCAAGCCCTCAAAAAGATCAGCGAATGGCATTTTGCTGCCACCCTGGACCAAGGCAACAGCCTTTTGGGGGCACCCTCTCACGCTGGCATCCAGTTAGAACTCGTTTCACACAGCTCAGTTGAACACCCCATCACTGATGACTAAATGCTACTCCTTGCATCCCAACAAGCTGCTCGTTCCTGCCTCAAACCCCAGTTCCATTTCTAAATAACCTGTCCCCTGTCCATGCCATTTGCAAACCCCAGTTCCAACCCAATTCCCCTTCTATCCAGACAGTGTCACACGATTCTTGAGTTGTGGGCAGAGTGTTCCTGCTCATCACCTGGTCAGCTGATTGTGGGGAGCAGCTTTCACCCACAGTGAAAGCCTCGGCTGGAGGAGCCCTGTGTTCTTTGTCACCCTGAACAGGTTTGGTCACCACAGTTCAGGAAACATGGATATCCAAAAGCAATGACCAATCTCAGACTGCAGACTGTCATGATCTGGACAGTAGAGACAAAATAGTGTGGAGATGTTCGAGAGGCAGACGCCTTCAGTGGAGCGTGGTGATACAGAGGTGACAAGTTCTTTAACATGCATCGCCTCTTCCACTTCTGGAACAGCTTTGTGTGTGTGATGTAATACATTGCCCCCTTTGCTACATGAGGTGGTAGAATGGTGCAACAGGGACAGTGCAAGTCCATGCAGGATCAGGTAAAGAGCAAGGCTGAATAAATCCTAGCGGGGATGCTGCTTCTTCTGCATGTCCTGGAATGGGTTAATGGAGAGGGCTCATTAACACCCCCTGACCCCAGTGCTGATGGCCCGCTGGGAGGAAAACCTACAAAAGGCTGAGATGGGACTGACACAAGAGGTTCTTTCAAATGGATGCAGGGGTGCACAATCCTGGAGCAAGTCCAGGGGTACATCCCTGTGTCTGTGCAGTTGCAGCCACGCCTGGGTCCATTTTAAACAGACCTGACAGCTGTCGGGGCCCACAGTCCGCTCACGCGGCACCCCTCCCCCCGCCATAGAATTGCAGGCGATGCCAGTGCAACCCCCGGCCGAGAGTGGGGCTGCAGTAGCTATCTGCTAAGCAGCCCTGCCTCCAGCCACTGCCCCAGGGTTGGGCTGCCTGCTTTGCTGGCGGTGCTCCAGGATGTAAACGCCCCGGGGGATGAGGTGGGGCAGGTGTCTGAGTGAAGATACCCAAGGAGAACCACCAAGGAAGGGACCAGGTGGTCTAGCCTGAGTGGTGGTATCAGCCCTGTGCCATCCATCGGGGCTGGTGTGCAGAGCAGCCAAGGGGAAGGTGCAGAAAGGAATCTCTACTCACATGCGATCCGCCTGCTCCCAACTGGGCCTGACAGAGCAGCTACGAACCACTATTCAGTTCAGTTTTGCATGTGGAAACAAATCTCCGTTTCAAGTATCTTGCTCTGGTTATTTTGTTCACCTTGGTATTTCAGTCACCTTTGGGGGCACCGCTTTGTGTTATTGTGCACCAAAACGTGCAAAAATAGCACTAAATACTACTAGTTGGTTAGTTTTAGTTAATTATAAATTAGCGTTTGCCATAATCCAAACAATTCAAGTCAATGCAATACAAAGGTTGCACCATGACAATGCCCAACATAGGGCTAAGAAAACCCAGCATACAAAGCCACAAAACTAATAAAATAATGTCTGTAACCCAATCTTTATATCTACTTACTAAAAGTAGTAACCCCGATAAGGCCAAAGTTTCATATTAGAGATTCTTACTCAAATGATGGATCTCTCAAACCTTGCTAAAACATCAGTCTAAATCTAAAGAAGAGTCATACCAATTAGGAAATCACATTTTAAATGCGAGTATGACAGACTCTGTCGATTGGGGATTTCCCCAGTTACCTCCACTAGATCAGGTGGACTACAAACATTAACAGTATCAAGGGATTACCTCCTAATAATTTCAGTTTTTAAAGTGAAAATCACTAATTTTAATAGAATACTGGGACCTTTCTGAGTAAACAACCAAATTAATTTCTCTTGGCAAGTCAGGAACCTAAAACATGTTAAACAAATGATGGGCAGATGCAATTGCCTAATCTCACTAAACCAAGGACAGTTGAAAACATAATGAATGATATCCCCTATTGTTCCACTGCTACACGGGCATAATCTTTGGGCCCTAGGAGTACAATTCCCACGGCCCTTCAGTATTGCCGATGGCATTTGCTCCATCCGGAGTCTGCATAGGGCCATTACTAACTTTCAATTTAGTTCAATATTCAGATATTCTTCTATCCCTGATTTGGTTTTCCACAAGATGTATAGTGGCGCTACGCAGCTAAACAGAGTGGAGGCAATGTCTTCTTGCCATGAAATATCTGTCAATCTAACTAGAGCTTTTTCTGATGCAGTAAATAGTCCACAGTTGTTAATTGTATAATGTCCCAAACCAATTTTTTAACGTGCGATTCACAAATTTCAGCCAAGGGGAGTGATAAGAACAGGCACATAAGAAGTGCCATACTGGGTCAGACCAATGGTCCATCTAGCCTAGCATCCTGTCTCCGACAGTGGCCAATCACAGTGGCTTGGGAGAAGCACTCAACAGGTCACAATGGGGGATCAATTCCCTGTTATTTTCCCCCAGCTCCCGTCATGTTCCCTGTTCCTGTCTGGCTAATAGCTGCTAATGGACCTATCTTCCAGAAACTTGTCCAAACCTCTTTTAAACTCAGCTATAGTACTGGCCCCTAACACAGCCTCTGGCAGTATGTTCCACAACCCAATTATATGCTGAGTGAAAAACTATTTTATTTTATTTGTTTTAAACTTGCCACTCATGAGTTTCATGGAAATAACTGCTCCTTGTTTATTAGTTCCACACCACTCATGATTTTATAGACCTCTATCATATCTCCTCTCAGTCGTCTCTTCTCCAAACTGAAGAGCCCAAACCTACCAAGCTTCTCCTCATACGGGAGACCTTCCATGCCCTTGATCATTTTTGTTGCCCTTCTCTGTACCTTTTCCAGTTCAGGTATGTCTTTTTTGAGATGGGGCGACCAGAACTGCACACAATATTTGAGGTGCGGTCACACCATTGATTTGTATAGACGCATTATGACCTCCTTAGTTTTATTTTCTATCCCCTTCCGAATAATTCCTATCATTCTGTTTGCTTTTTTGACTGCTGCTGCGCACTGCGCTTTGGATTTCATTGTATTGTTCATAACCACCCCAGTTCCTTTTCCTGAGTGGTAACTCCTAGATTAGTACCCAGTAGGGGTGGTACACCAGGGATAATACTGGATACCGGATATACCGGTATCAGATCTCCCTAGTACTGGATTTACTGGTATCGGAATACCAGATTCTTAACATTGTCCGCGGTACCGGATTTTTTACATTGCGGCCATTGAAGTCAATAGCTGCAATGTAAAAAATCTGGTACCATGGCCAATGTTAAAAATCCGGTATGCCGGTACAGGTAAATATCAGATTTATTGGATTAAGCTGATACACCCAAATATCGGCAATATCGGATCTCAGGAGAAATGGAATTCCCACCCCTAGCACCCATCATTGTGTAAGCATAGTTTGAATTATTTTTCCCTACGTGCATCACTTTGCACTTGCCCACATTAAATTTCATTTGCCATTTAGATGCCCAGGCAGCCAGTGTCGTAAGATCCCGTTGCAGTTCCTCACAGTCTACTTCTGTTTTAACTACCTTGAATAACTTGGTGTCATCTGCAAATTTGATCACCTCANACTCCCTTCCGGAGGAAGCTCGCCTGGCCCCTAGCCTGTTAACATTCCGGCGAAATTGTAAGATCTGGCTGTTTGCCCAGGCCTTTGGGAGGGAGGGTGAGTAGGGTGGGTTTTTTTTTAGTTCCCCCACCTATTTTTGGTTTTATCTAGCCCTGTTTTAATATTTTATAATATTTATGGTAATTTTTAACTGATTTTATTGTATTTTAATGTTTGGAAGCCGCCCCGAGCTGCATGGCAGGAGGGGTGGGGTAAAAATTTATAAAATAAATAAATAAATAAATAAATAAATAAACCACCCCCAGATCCTTTTCTTGAGTGGTAACTCCTAGCTTAGTACCCAGCATTGTGTATGCATGGTTTGGATTATTATTCCCTATGTGCATCACTTTGCACTTGTCCACATTAAATCTCATTTGTCATTTGGATGCCCAGGAACCCAGTGTCGTAAGGAATCTTCCAAAAAGCACATTTTAAGATATCAGGAGGTAGATAGTGTTAGCATTTTAAAACCAATATCCTATGAGTCTTGATGTTATAGATATTCTCATGTTGGCCAAACTATCTCAAGCCTCAAAAAGACTGATGGCATTGACAGCGGTAGGCCATGTAGACTTCTCAAATTTATTCTGGGGTATATTTATATTTTCTTCCACTGCAAAGCCCCATACTTCGGATCCATACAGGATCTGTGAGATGACCTTTGCCTGGAAGACATGGAGAGTAGCCGTTATTGATTTCCTGGCATAATTGTCATGGATTCTCCTAATGACAGAGGCTTGTTGCGTTGCCCCGATCTTAGATGTTTGCAAATGGTTTTTCCAAAATACTGATGGACATAGCAATAAATCCAAGTACCTAAAATCTTTCACTATTTCAAATCTGCAGTTGTCCATGTGCCATGGAAATCGTCTTGCTCTCTTACCCCAAAAAGCAATTTTTGTCTTGTCATAATTTATGCTATGTTTGTTCTTTCTGCATAGTTCAGAGAACTTTGCAAGCACTCTTTGTAGACCTACAGGGGTCCTGGACTAGATGACCATAGCATCGTCAACATACATCAGAACCCCAATAGGGGTATTCAGCAATTTAGGAGGGTGAAATTCCAGGCTGTACATGTCATTTATGTTGTTATTGACATAGAGGTTGAAAAGTATAGGTGCTAAAACACAGCCCTGACTGACTCCCTTTCAGGTGTGAAATTTCTCAGTTAATTTCCCCCCATATTCCATAGCGGACCTGGGCCCAAATGTTCTGATGATAAGCTATATTTTTAAAAGAGGAGGGTCTAATCCTAATCTGTACATCTTGGACCATAATAGTTCTCTATCAGTTGTATCAAATTCTTTCTTTAAGTCCACAAAGGTAACATAAATGATCATCTTGACCACTTTGGTATATTTATACTGAAGATATTGGAATGTAAAAAGATGGTCTAAACATGCAATATCCCTCCCTAAATCCTGCCTGGGAAGGATTCTGATAGAAAGTTTTTACCTTCAACCCAATTTGATAGATGCTGCAACAGGTGGCGTCCAAAGATTTTGCACGAGATGTTTAGCAAATTAATAGGATGATTTGAGTCAAGACTGTCCTTACAGCCCTTCTTATAGATCGGGACAACAGTATGCCCTTTCCACAAATCAGGGAATTGGCCTGTCTCTATTATACTATTGAACCATGATACCAAAGCAGGTGTCCACCAATTGGAGTTGACCAAATACACCTCTGCAGGGATCCCATCCGGCCCTGGTGCTTTGTTCTTCTGTTGTTTAATCAGGTATGTTACTTGCGCCTCAGGGACACCATAGAAAGAAGTAGCTGCTTGTACATTTGCCTCACAGTTGTTGATAGGTACAGGCTCTGTAACAGCAAATTGGGCCAAAAAATGTTCAACCCAATCCTCTGCGGAGATGTGACAATCAAGATTCTTTTGAAAAGAGCCCATCCCCCTTGCTAGCAGAATGCCCTGCTAGCTTTCCTTAGCACCTTGGATCTATGCTTCTCTCACTGTTGGTTGTAGAAAACTCTTTTCTTCCTCTGCAATAACCCCTTGTATTGCCTTCTCAGGAGGTGAAAAGTGCTCTATTGATCGTCCTTATCTGATTTCTGGCACCTCCTCAATTCCCTATTTAATCTTTTCTTTTCCTGCCTACACTCTCGATCGTACCAGTGTGCTCCCATCCTTCCCCTGGGGATTGTTAGACAGTGAGCAAATACTCCTGATCAAACAAGGATTGAATAGATTTAGAATATTTTGTAGACAAGTTGAAATCTCCTGGGGCTCCTCAGATGATACCTGATTTCGCAGCCCTTCTAGATCACTATCCTTCAGTCTATTGCTGATGGTATGGGACAGCTCCTCATCCCAACATAAATGCTTATTATAGATAATTGGGACAATATTATTCCTTGTTTCTGGTTGGCCTATACTGTTATCAAGAGCGTCCTCACCTATAAATTATCCCTTATGTAAGAGCAAAATTAATGAGAAATGCTCACTCTCCGAATGACGAGCGATCTCAAAATGTTTAACAATAGCCCAATTGAATGTCTCAATTAATATATAATTGATTGTACTCATCCACCTGTCTACACATAATATTATATCACTAGCACCAGGACTGGGAATGAGCCATTGAATGTGTGTAGATTATGAAACATCATCATTTTAGAAAGTTCATAGCCTGCCTTATTGGTGCCTTTATCTTTAAATTCTGGGTACGGGATTTCACAAATCTCATTTATGAGTAAGTAATCTTCATCTTTCCATATGAGCCCCCACAAGTCTAGCAATTAAATCATCTCCTATTAGAATTTTATACTTTTGAAAAACTTGCTTTAATTGATCAATAGAGGGTGAAAATTGATTCCACTTATTCTGAACCTGTTCCTTTATTGTAAAATTGTAAAAGTATATATTCCTCCTATGACAACAATCAACAAGGGTTCCTTATTGGATTTCACTCTTATAACCAGACATATATTGTCATCTATTGGAATTTGCTTGACCTGCCACACCCTACTATTAGCTATCATTAGGGATGTGCAAACGCGGTTCAGATGTTCGGTGTTCGGGCCAAACTCAGCATGTTCGGTCAACCGAACCGAATGTCCAAACCAAACGTTCGAACGACTGAACAGTTTGGTTGAGTTTGGTTTAGTTCGGTTGAGTTAGGATGGGAAAAATGGGGTAAACAAGCCCAGGGAGGAGGCGGGACAGCTCAGGAGCAGACTTTCTGGTGCCAGGGGTGGAGAGCCTTGGAATAGCAGCCTGCCTGACCACTCACAAGCCTTCTTTACCTCACACCACTGGCTTGGCAGGCTGCCACTGGCCATAGGCTAGCCTGCACGGAGCCAATGGGGCTCGTGGAAAGGCAGGCGCAGCAAAGAAACAAAACTCATTGCCTTACCCCTTTCCAAATCCTTCTGAGTTAGCCACTGGTCATTTCAGCAGCGTTTTCAGAAGTGTCCCTCTCCCAGAAGTTTGTGTTCCTCCCCAATCCATTGCCATCCTCCTCCTATTCACCCATTCCCACATATTTACCTACCTAGATTCATTTATTTACTTTAGATTAGATAGATTTAGGAGTTATTTTTTGTTTTTATCCCTCCCTGTGTTCAACCTTCCTCCCTCCCTCCCCCCTCCATTGAATCATTTCCCTCTCCCTCTATATATTCCATCCCTGATTCCCTTCCCCTGGTTTTTTTTTACTCATTTAGAGTAGCATTAGATTGATTTAGGTTTCATTTCAGTTTTGTAACCCTCCCTGTGTTATTTGTGATTCCCCCCATCCGATCGATCGATCGATCGATCGATTAGATTAGAGATAGTAGATAGTTGTAGGAGTTAGCTTAGAGATAGAGTTAGGGTTTGGTGATTTAGTTTTAATATTTAGTGTGTTTGTTGGACTAGGTCTTTGTAGTTATTAGATAATCCATTTAGTTCATAGCATTTAGAATAGTTAATACCAGTTAGATTTAGTGTAGATAGATAGATATAATATTAGATTAAAAATGTGAATAAAAAATTAAAAAATAAATAAATAAAAATATAAAACCATTATTTTGGAGGGACAAATGGAGAAGGGAAGGAGAGGCCGGTCTGCTGCCCATAGGGGAGGCAACGGGGCACGTGCCAGAGGTGGAAGGGGTAGGGTCCGTGCCAGTGGAGTGGCAGCATGCAGCAGCAGCCCGAGTCCATCACCACGCCCCAAGCTTCACAGGCCTGATTTTGGGGCACAGGGTTCTGAGGTTCCCAGCACTAGTGGCACTGGGGGGTGGTGGTGGTTAGGCATCACCTCCTGGCAGCATCCTCCACTGCCACGCGGGGCACTGCAACACATGCATTGCAGGAGGCTGAGGCTGTCTCATCTGGGGCTGCAGGTGTAAGTGCTTCAGGGGCCAAAGTTCCTCAGGGGACAGCATTATCCCCCATTGTAGAGGCGATCCCCCCCAGCAGTCCAGGGCTGGGGGATCTCACCCCGGCTGCTAGAGGCAGGACCCGATCCCCGGGTAATGGCAGCAGGGAGCGGAGCAGCAGCAGCAGCAGTTGCAGTCGCAGCAGCTGCATCTATAGGGGGCAGGGGAAGAGTGCTGCTCAGAGTGGCAGCAGCATGGGGGGCAATCCATCTGGCTCAGGGTCCCAGTACTCCCCTTCGCGGGGGGACATACCTGAGATTGGGGAGAGTGAGGCAGACAGCAGTTCTGTGGAGGAGGTATCTGCCGATGTTGAGGAGATGGCTGTCCCTCCACGAGCTGTGTCGCCCCCATGTCCTGCCCTGGCTCCCAGCAGTGCGTCACCCGGTGCCGGCCAGAAGGCAGGAGGGGGCAAAAAATTGTTGGTCTGGGAGCATTTTAAGTTCTTGCGAGCAGACGATCCCCAGGAGGTGCAGTGCAGTTTGTGCCAGAAGGTGATGAAGTGTGGGCAGATGCTCACCAACCTTGGCACAACTGTCATGGCGAGGCACCACAAATCATGCCACATGGTGCTGCTACTGCTCAGGCTGGGGGCAGAGATAGACCCCGCTGGCTGAAAGGGGTGGCTGCTCCCACTCCCATCATCCCCAGGGTGTTCTGCTGCTGCTGCTGCTGCTGCTGCTGCTGCTGCTGCTGCTGCTGCCACACACTCTCCAGAGTCATCTCTGCCTGCCGGGCCCTCTCCACCAGCTTATCCTTCCAATGCCCATAGAGTTCCAGTGTCTCCCATTCTGCCCCATAGTACCCTGGAGGTGTCCCACTGTCCATCACTAGTTGAACCTGATGCAAGGCGGCTTTCTGATCGAGAAGCCGCTCAAGCATCAGGAACGTGGAGGAATTCCACCAGGTCGACACATCCTGCACCAGCTGGTGCCCTTCTTCACCCAGAGGAGGTCACTGCCCATCACGCTCCAGTTAAAGAAACCAACGGCCAGCAGCAGCTTCTTCCCCCGCTCGATCAGGGAGCTAAGGGGGCCTGCCCCAATCCCCAGTTCTCCCCCAAGTCCAGAGCCTCCCTGAACACCAGGTGAAGGGAGGGATGCTGGTGAAGCCCCCCTCATGGACTGCCCTCTATGTTGGCTGTGTTGTGAGCCACCACGCACCCCTTGGTGAAGGGCATGCCTGGCGTGATCCGCTCCCTCACTGTGGCAGTCAGGGGTGCCTCGATGTTCCGAAAAGGGTCAGTCACTGCCACGTAGGTGTGCTGAGCATTCCAACGAGTCGACCACAGGTCAGTGGTGAAGTGGATGGTGGCACCCCCAGCCCCTGCCGGCTGCTCCCTCACCCGCTCCTTTGAAGCCTGGTACAGGGCTGGCACCACCTGCCAACTCAGGGTGGTGCTGGCAGCAGGCCTCCAGTTCTGCTCACTCTATGCTGTGCTGGGTTCAGTCACCATCAGAGCCAGGCATTTCAGGCTGCCAGGCATCGATGGAGCAGTGGCAGAGGCCTGGCCAGGACTCAGTGGATGCCACCCCTGCTTGGCCGGGTGTTGCAGGCTGCCAGGCATCAGTGGCAGCCTGAGTCAGGGTGGGGTGCGAGGGCAGCTTAAACTGGACAGCCAGGAAGTCAATCAGGCGCCTAAACCCCATGTCCCCGACCACTGAGAAGGGCTTCCCATCCAGCGCTTTTAGTTGAAGGACAGCTTCCTCCCCAGTGCTTATGTGCCAATGGACTTGGCAGCTGCCCCCACCCCAGCTCCTCCATGGTGCACTGACACTGCTGCTGCTGCTCCTGATACCCCCCTCCCCCCAGCAACGATACCGCTTCTGCTGCTATCGGCAGCTGTTAGAGCAGGACGCTTGCCTGCTGATGGAGGTGGATGACTAGCCGCTGCAGTCAGGAACCCGCTGGCATACAATGCCCCTGCCTACCTACTTAGCAGCACAGCAATGTGGCATGCCTTGAGGTGCCTCACCATGGCAGTTGTGCCAAGGTTGGTGAGCACCTGTCCATGCTTTATCACCTTCTGGCACCAAATTCAAATGCGCCCAGACCGAGGATTTTTTGCCCCCTCCTGCCTTCTGGCCTGCACCGGGTGACAGACGTGCTGCTGACAGCACTGCTGGGAGTGCTGCTGGGAGGGGAAGAACAGCAACAGACATCTCCTCCTCAGGACTAGTGTCTACCTTGCTGTCCCCAACCATAGTGATGTCCCGCGAAGGGGAGTACTGGGACCCTGAGGCTGATGGACTGCCCACCATGCTGCTGCCACTTGTTCTGTGCCCACTATAGCTGCTGCGGCTCCTCTCCCTGCTGCCATTGCCTGGCTATTGGGCCCTGCCTCTAGCAGCTGGGGTGGGATCCACCAGTCATGGACTGCTGGGGATCACCTCAACAATGGGGGTCGGGTACATTGGTGGCCCTGGAGAGGAACATCCGACCCCGAAGCACCTGCTCCTGCAGCCGCAGCAGAGTCAGTCACAGCCTCCTGGAGTGCAGGCCTTCCAGGGCTCTGCGTGGCAGTGGAGGATGCTGGCAGGAGGCGCCATCGAACCACATCCCGGCAGCTAGTGCCACTGCTGGGAGCCTCTGAAGCCTGACTGCCAAAATCAGGACTGTGCAGTTTGGGGTGTGGTCATGGGCTCGGGCTGCAGCTGATGCCTGCTGCCCCTCCACTGGCATGGCCCCTGCCACCTCTGCCATGTGCCCCATTGCCTGCCTTACGGGCACCAGAACAGGCGGTGGCAGCTCTGAGTGTGCCAGAGACCAAAGCCCAGGCAAGATTTGACAGGTGGTTTGCTACTCACCCACATGGGGTCTCCGCCCCCGTCCGTATCCTGCACCCGGACACAGTCCATGCTCATCTCTGTCCTGCTGGTGGGGCCGCTGTCCGCAGGGGTCATCCTCCCCCTACTGGACAAGCCGCATATTAAGCTTACAGGGCTTGCAATGGGCTTTTATTTGCTTCAATATTCAAATTTATTTAGAAGACGTGATCTTAGATCATTGTCATAGTAGAACAATAAAGACATAAACTTTCAACAAACAGTACAATGAGCGAGACAAACAATCCTATTCCACAAACTAATAAAATTGGCATCACTTGCCCCACAAATCTTTACCATGACTGTTTGACAAGTAAAATAAAATAAAAATCTAAGCAGAACATCCGTTCTTCCTTCCTCAATCAACAAGGTACGGTAGGGACTTCTTACTTGCAGTATACAATCATTATCTAATAAATATAACACCATATAAAATTTAAAGGGTACTTTCGACCTAATCCAACAAAAGCTTAGATTCAAGGAACTTTTCCCTTAAGCCCATTGCTAATGATAAAAACCTCATAACACACAAGGTTGTCTCCAAGTCCACGTCAATGAGGGCCATTTGCATCAGAAAAAAATCTGTTACAACTGGAAATTTCCCAATAAAGGGTTGCAAGATCTCAGCATGAATCACATCATAAAGATGGCAATCAAATAACACGTGGTGCGTAGACTCTATGACCATACAATCAAAAGGGCATAAGCGATCCCCGTAGGGAATCTTAGCTATCCATCCCTCAAGCACTTTCGTGGGCAGTGCATTGACCCTGGCATAGAGAAATAAACATTTCTCCCTAAAAGTTGTAGTCGAGCCAATGTAACTTGCCCCATTGCCCAGTTGGGGAGCCCATGCAGCATATCCCACCAAATGGTGGGACCTTGCTACTAGCATCAGCTCCTCCTGTCGGTCTATATCTCATAGACGAGTAATAATCTCCTGTTTGGCTGCTTCGTAAGTTCTCGTCGCTAGATACCCTTTCGATAGGCCAGAGCGGGCCAAGTGATCAAATGTGGCCCGACGCCAGGGGCTAATGAAGGAGTCCAAAAAAATATCATGGAGCAGGTTATCAGGGGAGGCTCTGCTTGCTTTAAGCCAGAAGAGAGCTGCCTGCTCCCAAGCAGTTGCTGTCCATCCTCGAGTACCCACTTCCAAACGGATAGTGGCAGCCGGGGTCCCTTTGGGTAAATTGGTGAGGGAACTCAGGAATCTTGTTTAGAGGGAGTTTAGGCTTTTCCCCCAAAGGGGGGCCCATAACGAGGCACCGTATTAAAAAGATGGCTTTACCTTGGTCTCAAAAACCTTAGTAGCAATGTCCAAGTTCCTCCTCCCTGTCCCGGCAAAGAGTCTCAAAATTGTCACTAGCTGACTTTTGGCTGCTACCCCTACCCTATCCAAGTGCTCTGTCCATCGTCCAGTGGACACAAAGTTCAATCCCAGGTATTTATACTCCTTGGCTTGCTGAAAATGCATGTCATCCACAGCTCACTGGTAACTCCTTCTACTCCGTGCAAATACCACAATGTTAGATTTGGCACAGTTAATCGTAAGATAATTATCTCGACAGTAACTGATAAAAGCTGAAAGTTGCTTCTGTAATCCGACCTTGGTCTGCGAAAGCAAGACCAGGTCATCAGCGTAAAAAAGGGAACCAATGGACCTAGAGGCCAGTTTAGGGGGAAAATATCTCTCCTCTCTCGTGCCTGGAATGAAGTCATTAATAAATAAGTTAAACAGGGTAGGTGCGAGGATGCACCCCTGTTTTACCCCCTGCTTAACCAAAATATCTGGGGTAAGATGGCCTGCCAGGTCGACCCTGACCGCTATGGTCGTATCCGCATACAGCGCCCGGATAAGTAAGAGCAAACTAGGCTCAATTCCAAGGGCAGACAGCTGTATCCAAAGGAGATCTCGATTAACTGTATCAAATGCCGCCTTTAAATCCAAAAAGGCGGCATACAGCTTCCCATGGGCAGCTTTATATTTTTCCACCAAATGGTGGAGCACCAAGCAATGTTCTAAGGTCGCCCTACCCTTATGGAACCCTGCCTGCTTGGGGTGGAGTATCTGATTAGAGTCTATCCATTCTGTTAGCTTTGCCAAAAGAAGCTTGGCATAGATTTTCGACACTACACTAATCAGACTGATTTGCCTATAGTTTGCCGGGTCTGACCTCTGTCCCGTCTTGTAAATGGGAGTCACCACGGATCGGGTCCAGCCATTGGGTAGAGTTCCTGTGTTGTTAATCCTGGTGAACAGCCCAAGCCACCACTGGGAGCCACCACTCTAGATTTCCCTTGATGGCCTCAATTTGAATTAGGTCCGGCCTGGGGGCTTTACCATTGCAAAAGGTCTCAATTATTTACCCTATCTCTAGCTCTGAGACCAAGGGCCATTCCGGGACAGTCTGTTGGATAGATTTAGTCTCGCCCAAGTCTGAACTTTCCACACCAGTCTGACCTACCTGGGAGTCCTTGATGAATTTGACCCAGCTTAAAGGCATGACCGGTATGGGCCGAGCCACTCTAGGAACAGATGTGGAGCTATTGACAATGCGCCAGAAGGTCTTGGAATCATTTGAACTACTTGCTACAAGAAGATCCTGCCACTTCTTGTCCCTATAAGCTCTCTTTTTCGTTCTTATCAGGTCCTTATATATTCTTTTCTCCTGGAAATACTGCACTGGGAGAAAAGGTACAAACCCAGCTCGATACTCACTATAGAGCTTGTAGAGCTGCCTCTTAGCGCTTTGGCACTCAGCATCAAACCATTTTTGGTCTAGAGAGTGAGCCGGCTTGGAGTACAGGTTCCTCCCAGGAAGTTCAGGACTTTGTTGTGGAAGTTGGGATACCAGTCTATTGTAAAGCTCCACCTCCCCCACCCCTTCTAATCCTGAAACAAGTTGGTCCCTAATTTCAGAGAGACCAGTAGATTCCAAAGGGGCCCTCCAAACAAGGGTGATGCTATCAGTCCACCTTTGGTATTTAAAACAAGGGCCATCAAGTACCTTTAGGGGCAACTCCTCCTTACGACTGGTAGCCTCTGACACAGCAAAACTTGAGACCAACGGAAGATGATCCAATACCGTAACAGCGGCTACCTCAAAGGTAATCAGGAAGTCAAAGGTCTCGGGTGAGGCTAACACACAGTCCACCACACTGCTACTCTGTCCTCCCAAAAAAGTGAACTCACCCTCTGGATCTAGGTATCCTGCACCATTAAGAATAGAAAGGCTTAGGCCTACCACCAACTGGGCAAACCTTAAACTGGAGGAATTGAGTTTGGAATCTTTGGAAACCCTTGCTTGCATGGAAGCTGTATGCAAGTTACCAGGAAGCTCCTCCATATACAGGGACAGAACACTGTCCCTGGCCCCTATTCTTGCATTGAAGTCCCCCATGGCCAGACATGGGGTATTGGGGTATTTCACCAGGAACTCACTGATGGCATTCTCCAAGTCCACCCAAAGCTGGCATCTAAAGGTACCTGCATTATCTGGGGGAATATAAACATCCAGGAACAGGTAATTTACTGCCTCACACTTAAGCAGCAGTCCAAGCATAAAGGGAGGATATTTAAACTCTGCACTTATTTTCAGATGAGAATCTTCCACCATCAAGCAAGCTAAGCCCCCACTCGCTCTACCTCTGGCAGCTGAGGACACCACCGGCACGGAAACTGCTGTATAACCCTCAAACTCTATTTGGTCCATGGCCCAAGTCTCTTGAGTAAAAGGACTTGGTGTTACCTAACAAAGGCAACAAAATAGCCATGATTTCTGTGGACATGCCAGCCTGAGATATTCCAGGAACAGACTGAAAAATAGCCTGCATGCCCCTGTGCAGGTCACACCCATCCCGACTGCGTCGATATTTGCAATAAAAAGGGGGCATGGGGTGCCATGACAGCAGAGACTCCCCGATCTCTCCCCGGCGGGGCCCCTTGCTCATCTCCACCCTTCTGGGGCCCATCGAGGTCCCCTCTTGGTCCCTCGGCAGGGTCTAAGTCAGGTTGGCAAAATAAACCTTCCTGGATGTTATTATTCCCAGTACCTGTCTGGCGGGTGGGAATGTTTGACCATGAGGGCAGAGTACCTACTGGGGATTCCAGACAGAAATTCTTGCTAGTTTCAAAAATCAGACTTCCTATTTTCTCCGAGAGGACTACCAACTCCCTAGCTGACTTTACCACTGCCTGCTCCTCAACATCCGCCACCCTTGTCTGAACAGACGAGCAAGAACTTGTCTGCATTGCCATATTCACTATTCTCGTACTTATAGAGGGGGGACTACAATTGCCTGGTATCTCTTCTGAGTAAAGCATAGAGGCCTTGGCCCTCTCCCCCGGGAGGTCTCCCCGCAGAGAGTCTTTCAACTGGGAGTCCTGAAAACCCATCTCAACTGAAAGTGGGGCTTCCCCCTCCCTGTACCTCCCCCACCTGCACCCCCCAAGAAAAGAAAAGGGGGATATGGTGGAGCAGGTGCAAAATAAGATCCGAACTATGGAAATGTATAATTAGACGCTAAGTTCTGCCTCGGGATGGCAACAGACAAAATTTACCAATATGGTTCCTAGGAACAAAGTCTCCCAGTATAGAGGACAAGTGGGATTGAATGTCCTTTTTGGATCTCCAGGCTGAAAAAAAGTCATTAGGTAATGGCTTGATATGGAATGAGAGAGCTCTCTGAACTAGTCTTGGCCTCTTGCGCCTTTGTGCCCTAGGTCCAGGCTGCAACAGATCAGCCCGTCTAGCAGGCGATCTAATGAAAGTCCTTCTAGGTGCGGATACCTTAATTTCTGGGCACGTCTCCATTTCCTCTAAGGTTAAAGAGGGCTGCATTGGGACACCAGCCATTGGCTCTGGGTGCCCAGCCATATTCCAGGTGTCCAGCTTAAGAGTTAAGTTCCTTATTTCACAAGCAACCTCATTTACCACCCCCCACTGTGACTCCTGCTCTTTCAACAAGGTAATAATGGTGGACAGCTGGGCAGTCATTTCCTGTATCAAGGTGCCAGAGGGCTTATCTGGCTGGCTTACCCTCTCTATCAGGGAGGGGTCCTTTAAATTAGGACAAAGTGCCACAAGTGATCTGTCCGCCGGGACACCTGGGTAAGGCAAGGGACTTGGGGATGAAATTGGGGAAACCAGGGGAAGGGAAGAGGCCCCATGCAAAGATGCAGAGGCACAACCAGAAAAAGAATTCTTCCCTTTTCCCTTTAGAGTGCCTCGAGCTGCAGGCATGAAGTCCTCAAGGACCCTTTGCCCAGATTGCACCTTGGAGGCATCTTTGCGCTCATTTGTGCACTTTCTGGTTAACATATCCCAACACCAGTCAAGGCACACAAACGGAGCGAGTATCCCCAAGGGTCTACAGAAACCACCCCCAAATAGGCAAAGAGGAGCCCCCCTCATCCCTTGCCAAGGTCACAAGCCTTTAGATGTTGAACTGTAGGGATGGGCGAACAGATCGCGGTTCGGGTTCGGCCGTTCGGTTCGGCTGCGTTCGTTCAGTTCGGATTTGTTAGGTTCGTTCGTTCGGTTCGTTCGCCGAGTTCGGGTTCGGATGTTCGGTTCGTTTGTCCAAACAGGCTGTTCGGTTAGGCCGTTCGGCTGTTCGGTTCGTCCGTTCGAGAAGTGTTGTTATGGGTTTTTTTTTGTTTTTTATGTTTTTTTGGTTTTTTATTGGTTTTTCTTTTGTTCTTTATTTGGTTTTTTGGTTTTTATATGGGGTTTTCTTATTTTTTTTAATCTAATATTATATATATCTGTCTACACTAAATCTAACCGCTATTAACTATTCTAAATGCTATGAAGTAAATGGATTATCTAATAAGTACACAGACCTACTCCTACAAACACTAAAACTAAATCACTAACGCTATCTCTATCACTAAGGTAACTCCTACAACTGTCTTCATCTATCTATCTATCCCCCCCATCCCATATCCATATCCATATATATATATATGTATCCATATATATATATAGATATGGATATATATGGATATATATACATCCAATATATATGGGATGGGGGGGAATCTTCACAAATAGAAGAGGAGTCTGTAGTGAAATACATACATTACATACTCAATGAGTCTGTACAGTGCATAACACAAGGTTTCAGTTTATGGTTTAAGTTTCATTTCATTACAAAAGTGAAATGAAACTTAAAGCAATCTAAAAATCCTACTCAACACCTGCTGTTCAGGAACAGTGACTAGCTCAGAAGGTGTTGGGAAGTGGGGAGGCAGATAATTAGTTTCGTTTCTTGCAAGCCTCTCCACCCCTGGTGCCTGGAAGTCTGCTCCTCAGTGACTGACACCTCCCTGTAATGTTTGACCCTCCAGTGAACCTTTTTTTGCCACCCGAACTCATCCGAATGCGATCCGAACTGACCGAACTGTTTGGCCATTTCGCCGTTCGCCGTTCGGTGTTCGGTATGTTCACGTTCGGGTTCGGGTTCGAGTTCGGTCGTCCGAAGAGTTCGAGTTCGGGCCGAACTCCGAACTTCCAAACTGCGTTCGCCCATTCCTATTGAACTGGGATGTCCCTGCCCAGGGCACAAGCGCACTTGATTCCTGCCCTACACAGTTGTCCCACAGATCAAATGCAGGTAGGGGGCTCCCGGGCGGCAAGCGGCAGGCTTATGCAGTTCAGGCAAACAGGTAGGCGGTGTAAATCCTTAAGCGTGAAGTCTGAAGCGATGTCTGTTCGGCAGAGGGACCCCCCGGGTGCCCCGGCCCAGCAAACGGCGCCAGCCAATGGCCAAACACAGCCTGCAGCTTGGCCACAGGGCCCCGCCCTGGCAGTTCTTACCTGGGGAGGGGGAGGAGCAAGCAGAGTGTCAGCAGACTCCTCCAATCACCACGGCCCCAGTCCTCCCAGCACCAAACACAGCCCACAGCTTTTATTTGTGACCATTGCACAATCCAACACTCTTTCTCAACAGTCAAACCCACTAGGTTCATTCTTCTTAATATCTTGTGATGGCATTCACCTCCTAGTGGCTTGGTGAACACATCCGCTGTCATATCTTCTGTAGGACAGTATTGCAGATCTATGAGTCCTTGTTCCTGTGAGTCTTTCAGGAAATGGTATTTTACGTCAATCTGCTTCATTCTGGGGTTGTTTCTTTCTGTTTGCACCAGCGCTATACATCGTGGTTGTCTTCCAGGGTCGGCGTGGGTCTGTCCAATTTTTGCTCCAGATTGTTAAGAAGCTGTTGCAACCAGATAACTTCTTGGTTGGTGTGTGCCACTGCCACATACTCTGCCTCCATCGAGGAAAGTGTCACAAAGGCTTGTTTCCTACTGCACCAGCTGATGGGTCATACACCAAGCAAGAATAGGTACCCACTGGTAGGTTTTCGGTCCGAACGGTCTCCAGCCCAATCTGCGTCCATGTACCCTATCAGGTCTGACATGGAAGTTGCTGGAAGCCGTTGCTTGAGGTGCACAGTCCCTTTCAGGTACTGTAAGACCCTCTTCACTGCATTCCAATCTCTTTGGGTTGGGGCTGAGACTTGTCTACACAGTATACCTATTATTATTATTATTATTATTCATTTATTTATTTATTTGTTGCATTTATACCTCGCCCCTCCTGAACACAGCTCGGGGCGGCTTCCAATAATAAAATCACAATATAAACAATCTAAAACACATAAAATCATTCCAAAAACATTAAAACTAAACAGGACCTGGGATATAAAACCAGTTAGGAATGGGGGAGATAAAAAATTCAACTACCCACCCCCCTCCCAAAAGGCCCAGGCAAACAGCCAGGTCTTGCATCTTCGCCAAAATACAAACAGGCTTGGGGCCAGGTGGGCCTCCTCTGGTAGGGAGTTCCAGAGATGTGGCCCGGCCACCAAGAATGCCCTCTCCATTGTGGCCCCCCGCTTAACGCAGGGGACCTCCAAGAAGGCACCCCCAGCAGACCGAAGGAGCCACTCCGGTGGCGCGGAGGGCGAGGCGGTCCCTGAGGTATGAGGGGTCGAGACCGTGAAGGGCTTTATAAACCAATACCGGCACCTTGAACCTGGCTCGGCACGCTATTGGCAACCAGTGCAGAGCCTGGAGCACTGGTGTTATGTGCTCCCGGCGACCCATCCCTGAAAGAAGATGGGCCGCCGCATTCTGCACTAGCTGCAGCCTCCAAACCAGGCACAAGGGAAGCCCTACGTAGAGCGTGTTGCAGTAGTCCAGCCTCGAGGTGACGAAGGCATGGATGAGGGAGGCCAGG
>QEPC01007042.1:1977725-2012042 GCA_003113815.1 Sphenodon punctatus
CAGCCTCTGGCCTTGTCTCCAGGGCATTGATGAGGGCACTGTAAGATTCAGGCAGGCTAAAGAGGAGTAGGAATACCACATGGCTGTCCTTTATATCTTCTCCAATGCCATGCAGCTGTGCCACTACTTCCAACATGGCATTTATATGCTCCTGAATTTCACTTTCTTTGCCAAGACTCATTTTGTATAGTTTCCTCAGTAGAAACAGTTTGCTATTCAGGCTAGTTCTCTCATTCAAGTTTTTCAGTGCAATCCACATGCCTCTTGCTGTGGACTCACTTCTTATATGGATTAGCTGGCCATCTTCTACCAATAAACTTATTGTAGCCTTTGCTAACCTATCCTTTTTATCACATTCCTCGTGATTTGCTGCTGGTCTGTTCATGGTAATCACCTCCCATAGATCATCTTTAGACAGCAGCATTTCCACTTTAAACTTCCAGAATTGGTAGTTTACATTGTTTACCTTTCCTACTGAAAGTCTGAGCTCTGAGCTGCTTGCCATACTTGCTTCCCTCCCTTTTTCCTTCTGGGATTTAGTCCTTCTTACTGACAGCCAGTAGACGTCTCTGTCTGGGAGTTTTCTTTCACAGTCTGCATCCCTTCTGGGCTGCCTCTAGTCTTCAAAATTGCCTTGAAGATGCCCTGGGCCCATAACCTATTGCAGAGTTCAATACACAGAAGAAGTTTCTTCAAAACAGAACTTTACTAAGAACTCAGAAGACATGCTTCCATACTGTACAGACTACATGGGACAAGATGGAGGACAGAGAGAGGAGAAGAGAGAAGATAAGGAGGAAAAAAACCTGTTTCATCCTCTGACCCTCCCCCTACTGGACAAGCCCCATATTAAGCTTGCAGGACTTGCAATGGGCTTTTACTTGTGACTGTTGCACAATCCAACACTCCAGTCATGAGTTTGTTTCTCTTTAGAACTCGTTAGCCTTTGATCAGTTTGAGCCTTTAATCTTCTAGTGGTCTCATAAAGAGGTTAATCATCAAGGGCTATTATGCACCTAGCCAGCAGGTGGAGAAATTGCATAATAAGAATGTAGGATGTCATCCTATGGTAAGTCACAGAGCCCCTGTACAGAGGCGATTAAGGGGATCTACCACCCGAAGATGCAGGAGGAGGCTACATTTGACACAACAGTTTGGCGATGGTGAATCTGATTTCACACTGGTGTAAGTCTCCATTGACATCAGTGGATTTGGATAGTGTAAAACTAGAGTGATGTCAGTAACAGAGTATTAGTATTAACTATTAGTTCCCTGCTTTGTGCCCCAACCTTACAAAACTTTATTTCCTTAAAGAAGTAGCCTCTGGGGAGCATTCCCTGAAGCACTGAAATGCTGGGGGTTAGTAGAAGAATATGAAACAAAAAGGTGGGGGAGGGGGGCTGTTTTGGGCCAGTATACACAGCTTAAAAAACCGTTCAAAGTTGGAAAATGAGAGCAACATAGATAGAACACCGGGGGGGGGGGGGGGATGTTTGAGTTATAATTGCCCTTTAGAGTCTTAAGATTTCCTGTTCTCCACAAAAAAATAATAATCTTCCAACGCCCTGAATGATTGCAGTCCCAGGTCTGCTCTCATCCAATCACAGAGCAGATCAGGAGGCATAAGCAACATGTGGCTTTAATTTCCAAGGGATCGTCTACATTTCCCCCCCAAAACAAAATACCCTGTACATTCACTGTGTATCGAATTGAGACCAAAACTGCTGTATATGTAATATTTAGGAAAATAATTTATTTCTGTTTTGATGAACTGACTTCCCATTGTCAGTTTTAAATGCTAATAGTATTTCTCTTTGTGCCTGCTCAAAGTATGATGCACTTAAAAGTCGCGAATAAAGGTGTGACTATCACAACAATACTGTTAAAATGCTGATTTCTATTTCTCATCCTCAGTTACATGATAGAGGTCTAGGTTCACTGGCTGCTGCTACATCGTCTCTATTTCCAAACTCAAGTACAACTGCAGTAGAAACCCTCCTTATCCAGACATGTCCTTTGACTATATTAGTGAAGTGTTTAGATAAAGGGATTCTATGGTAAGATACTAAAATGCATCGGACGACTATGATGGAAATGAGGTATGTCCGGAATAAAGGACGATCCAGACCAGAGAGGTCTGGATAACGAGGTTTCTACTGTAAAGCATTATTTCCAACACATTGGCAGCCACCAATTCATATAACCAATTAGTAAAGCACACAAGCCACGATATACAGGATGGATGATCCAGATAATTATTTTGCTGCTTATGATTATTTGCTGTCGATAACTACTGTGTCTGAACTCAAATGGCTTTTTGATCACTTGGTCACAAGATCTTAAAGGAATTCTTTCTGCAGTGGCTTGTTCATATTTTAAAAAAAATTATTTTTGGTGGTGAGGAATTCATCACCTGGGGCTTATGTCTGTGGTTCCTGGTATTTTTCATTGCCAGCGACTGGGTGGGCTTGTTACATTAGTCAGCACCAGAGCGCTGTTAGTAGCACTTAGAAAGTCCTCCAAGAAAAAAGAAAGAGAGCCAGTGTCCTGTTTGGTTTTGGTTTCTATGGGTGTCTTTAGACAGAATGAAATCTGTGAGTTTGGGGGCGCAAACACATGTATCTGTTCTGTCTAAGCATTGTGACAAATTTCCACCACACATTAACACACACACCCCTTTTGCCCCTCATAGTAGTAGTAAACACTCATGGCAAACGCATGTAAGCAGTGCAACGTCGCGCAAACAGGTTCAGTAGAGTGTTAAGAGATGGGTGTAAACACCCCTAAAACACCCAAATTTCATTCTGTTTAAAGGCGCCCAATGTCTTCTGTTCTCCCTGTAAGAATGGCTTGCATTGGTGGTTATGACATATGTCCTTGGTGTGGTGATAGGGCTATTATTTTGAGAGGTTGCCAGCCACCGTGTGTTTTAAATTTCCACTTGCAATGGAGAGAGCTGCTCCTTTTAAAACTTTTGCATTTACTTCAAACTTAAATCGTGTCTAGCTAGAGAAATGTGTACCTACCTGTATGTCCTTAGGTTTTTGTGTCTCTGTCTACAAGTTTCTAAACTGGTGACCCTCACAAAGTATTGTAAAGAGTTTTACAGTCTGCAATCAGCCTTGGATTTGTTTTTGTGTTTTCCTATTTGGACTGAAATTTATGGTAACAGATTTGGCAGTGCATAGAAAGGGTTGGGATTTCAAAGCAAACTGCAAAATGAGACCATCTATTGTGGGCTATTTCTAACCTGTACTACAGCCACTAGACAGACACCCATCCCACATTTGTGGGGCAGCCCCCTTTCCTCTTAAAACAAGAGATCCAGAGAAAACTTCTACTGTAGACTCTGGCTGCACTGTTGCAAGCACCCAGTCATGGAAGGCAGGGTGAACTGCTGATGTTAAAACAGGAGAGGATCATTGCATTAGAGTCTGACCATGTTCTGATAAGCAGACATAAACTGAAGTAACTACTTTGACTTGATTAAATGCAAGATACTATTTCACCATGGCAGTGTTCACACAAACAGGCCCTGATTCAAGGTCCGTGTGTGCACATGGATCAAAACTGCACTTGTACACGTGCTGACAGTGTGCATGCACAGACTAGAGTGCCCCCGGGAAAGTCTTCTGACTGCGCCGCCACTCAGATGAGGGAGAGGCAAGGCTGAAGTGGCTGCTGCAGTAGTGGCGCAATCGGGAGGCGGGGGACTTTTTGGGGAGGGCACCCTGTTTGTGCACACGATGAGCATGTGTACAAGTGTAATTTTGGTCCACATGCAGACTTCGGATTGTGGCCACAGTACTAAAGTAGTACTGCTTCAGTTTCCCCCCTAGTTGAGTAGACATAATGATCACTGAACCATGGTCTCCACCACCACCCTCGCACTGATAAGTGTTCATGTGAACAGTTACTTTGAAATACTAACTGAAGGGGAATGTTCACTCCTGATTTTTCAGAAGTACATGACTTCTTATTCCTCAACAATGCTGGCTTAGTGTTCTGGTTGTGTGAATGCAAAACAGAAGCTTTCTAAAGGAATGCTTTTAACTTTTTCACTCCTGTAACTGGGCACAAGGGTCTACTGAAAGGACAGAGGGGCATATCCACTCATTGAGACGTCGCTGCAGCAGGAACATGGTGAAAGCTATCATTCAAACTGACTATGAGTTAATTGAATCCTGGGAAAATTTGTGTGATTGTTGGATTGCAGAGAATTGTGGAATGGCTAGCAGAGGGTGGATGGGTGATTTTTCTTTTGCCCACGTATAGTTCATATTATTTATTTATTTTAAAATTTAATATTAAAAATGTAACTGCTGTTATGTAGTTGCTAGCTAGCTAGCCCTCAGTATAGAACACCAACCATGCCCAGGGCATGGTGCGGAGTAGCTGTATAGCCAACCACTATCCCTCATTTCATGTCTGACTGCTTCAGCGTACTACTGTCTAGCATCATTCATGTTTGAAAACACTCTTTCCAGCAGTTTGGAGTCCCTTTCATGCTCCCGTTCGAATGCCCTGTAATGCCTCTAATGCCTCCAATTCTGCCACATGCAGCAGAAAGAGGGTGGGGTGGGGGTCACTTTCCTACCCCTCTGCAATTCCACTTTCATTCAGGAAAATTTAGAAAGACTTCAACCAGTTTTCCCATTTCCAAGAAGAGACAATAGTAAGAAATAGGGCAAAGTTTATTTTAGAAAACAACAAAAGAATTTATTATTTAGAGAAATCAAACTTTTAAAGCTCATTTTGCATTTGCAGGGTTTTTAAAGGATTGTTTTATAAGGTTTATAGAAAAATAGTTAACTTTTAAAAAAAGACATTTTTCTTTTAATTTATGCTATGCTGGTGTCTTCCAAATGGTTTTATAAGTACAAATGCAAAAACCTCGAATAGTTGTTTTTTGAAACATACTGGAGCATATTTCCCCTCCCTTTTCCACGATGACGAAACAAAGTATTTCTTCCTATTTCAGAGTCTAGGGGATAATTATTTTAGAAGCCTCAGAACATCCCTAAATTGGAAAAGAATTTTTAAAGAATCTTGTTAATCTGTGTGACCCTGCAAGAAGTGAATTATATTCATTGTAGGCATGTGTGGAGGGGGAGACAGTACTTGTACCTCTGTCTTAGTGCATTTGCTATAATCTGATGCAGGAAAGGGATACAGGCAGCAAGAACTGAAAATTATTTTTAATTGTAAATAAACAAATTCATTCATAATTTAAAGATTATTTGGCTCACAGTTTCCTAAGCTGGGAGTCACTTGAAAGTGCAAAAGAGATCTTGTGAAATAGCATGAGGTATTCAGGCAGGTAAATGACCCATGTGATGTAGTGTTATTTCAAAATGTGCTTCTGCTCCTTCAAGCCATTACGGGTATATGTTGCTTGTAACTTTGTTTGAATGTGGGACAGCACTGCTGGGAGAAAGGAAGTGGCCTAAATATTTAGTCTGAGATTTGTCTAGAACTATCGCAGGGAAAATGTACTAGCTACTGGCTCTGTCTGAAAATACTGATTGAAATATTTCTTTGTCTGTCTTAATGCAGACTTCTGTTGACAACATTTGCCACCTGTGACAGTTACAAGCAAATCCCAGACTGGAGTTTTGTCCCTTTCCAGATGAATTCTAGCAGTGCCGCTGCATTCATAGGAGACATAAAACGGCATGCTTAAGGGTCTCAACATGCTATCAGGGACAGGAGGTAGAAGCAGTTTCAGCAGGGGAATTGGAATCAGGACACCTGGCTTCTGTTCCCAGCTCTGCAACTGTAACGTTGGGCACAAACAGTGTCGTGGTGAGAAATCAACCTTCATTTCAAGTGCAACCAAAGTTTTCAGTGGGTGCCTTTAGACCGGATGGCAAATGGGTAGTTAGGGTGTGAACAATTTGTTTGATTGCATTGTGTAAATGTGGCAACGTTGTTCTGCACCTCGATAGCCACTCAATGGCCACCTGTTTGCTTCCCAGAAGAGTCGTGGGTGGCGCTGGCAGAAGCATGTCTTCCATCATTCCATGTCTCTTGTTACGTCTAAGTATGTGTTAGTGTGTTTGCCATTACTTACGGTGAACAATTATAGATCGTTCAACACACAGAGCGGCTTTGGTTTGTCTTGCAACGTCCTGCAAAACTGAAGCAAAGTCAGCCTCAGTCTCCTCCTCTCATCCACAGTTTCAGTGGGAACAGCCGGACTGTGGTCACTTCCCCTTCCCAGTCAGGAGAAACTGGGCAGCGCTGCCCACACTTGGCCTCCTTGCTACATCCACAGTCCCAGTGTGGATAGCCGGGCTGTGCTCACTTCCCCTCCCCAGTCAATCCACAATCCCCACGGGGACAGTCGGGCTCCTCAGACACGGCCTCATTCTGCATGACTCATTCTCTGTGTGCACTCATTTACAGCTCCCCACTCCCCATAATGTCACTTTGGTCCCTGTCAATGTGCTCTTTTTGTCTTTCACGTGGAACCAGGAAATCCCTTTGTGAGAATGTATGGAGCCATGTCAAAGAACCTTGGGATTTAAGTGACAGCATTGTATAGTGAGGGGAGGGAGCAGTGCATCATGGGATATCATGCTTTTTACTGAGGGGAGGGAATAGTGCATGATGGGATATCATCCAGGGAAGCTGTAGCAGGTTGCGTGTCACTGCTGACATCCAGTGTTTAAGTAATCACCGATAGATGTAATTGTGTAAGTAATAAAATGCAGCAAACACAGGAACATACGTGTGGCTAAACAATGGTGTCAACACACATCCAGACACCCATTTCTGTTCCGTCTAAAGGCGTCCAGTAAGTCACTGAAAAATTCAGTTGGTGCTTTTAGATGAAATGGAAGGGGGTGACTAAATTTGTGTCGACACCATCGTATAGTCATGCATGTTTCTCCGTGTTCAATACGTTGTAGTATTTAGAAGCAACGACTGCCTTTCCATGTCCAAGGGCTAATTGGGGTCCTGCTTGTCCCTTGTGCTGGAAGCAATCCTTGCAGAAGCATTCCCATGGAATTATGGGAATTGAACACCATGCAGGAGAGTCTGCCCAAAATCCTCTGCTCGGTGCTGCAGCTAAACAGCTCATTCTTCGCTGCTCACCTCCCTCCCCTGGGTGCTTTGGGAGAGCACAAAGACAGTGTGTTGCAAGGAAGGAGCTGTTTGGCAGTGGGGTGGGTGGAGGATTCAAAGCAGACAGGGAGGAATCGGGGCAGGCAGACCAGAAATGGCTGTGAACACACAACCTAATGTCTTTAGACACAAGGTTAGCCACGTGGAGAGGGAAAACACTCAAACTGCACCTGGAGTGGCAGGTGGAGGCAGTCGCTAAGGCTGCCTTCCGCCAGTTATATCTGGTGCGCAGGCTGCATCCGTTCGTCTCCGGCCCGGACCTGGCCTCCCTCATCCATGCCTTCATCACCTCGAGGCTGGACTACTGTAACGCGCTCTACATGGGGCTTCCCTTGTGCCTGGTTCGGAGGCTGAAGCTAGTGCAGAATGCGGCGGCTCGCCTCCTTACGGCGACGGGCCGTTGGGAGCATATTACACCTGTGCTCTGAGCTCTGCACTGGCTGCTGATAGCGTTCCGAGCCAGGTTCAAGGTGTTGGTGTTGATCTATAAGGCCCTTTACGGTCTGGGCCCCTCATACCTCAGGGATCGCCACGCCCTCCGCGCCCCAGGGAAGCTCCTGCGGTCGGCCGGGGGTGCCTTCTTGGAGGTCCCCTGTGTAAAATGGGGGGCCACAATGGAGAGGGCATTCTCGGTGGCTGCACCGCGCCTCTGGAACTCCCTTCTGGAGGAAGCTCGCCTGGCCCCAAGCCTGTTGACATTCTGGCGGCATTGCAAGACCTGGCTGTTCGCCCAGGCCTTTGGGGAGGGTGGGCTAGGGTTGTGTTTTCCCCCCCTACCTTGTTTTATGGTTTTAATGTTGAAAGTGTTTCTCGGGGCCCTGTTTTAAAGAGTATTTAATTCTGATTGTTTTAAACTGTTTTTATATTGTTTAATGTTTTTTATTGTTGGAAGCCACCCGAGCTGTGTGCAGGAGGGGTGGGGTATAAATGCTTTAAATAAAATAAATAAATAAAATAAATAAATAAACTGCTGCTCCCGAGACATCCATGCAGCCAACGAGGAGTTAATGAGAGGCTAATGGGGGGCAGACCGGTGGCCAAAAATAGTGACGGTGCTTGGACACAACACAATGTATTAAACATCTTAAGCGCCCAATCCCCGTTGTGTCTAAAGACACTGCAGGCATCTTTAGACATAACAAATATTGGGTTTCAAAACCCCTATGCACGTGTTTGCTTGTTCTGTGTAAGCATCGCTAACAATCCCAACACCAATTTTGCCACCCGTTGAACGCATGATGTGAACAGAACACCATTGCATCACAAGGAAAATGTGCGTGTTCTTGCTGAACACATGGCGAACGTTGTGTCTAATGATATCATGTGACATGTTAGCAGGTACAACATGGGGAACGAGGCAGCAGTGCTTGTGTGCTGAGATTGGGTGGTGAGCAAAACACCGATTTGCCCCAAGATGGCGATGTGTCTAAGCAGCGCCATATGGTGAACACAGGGCCAAAACAGTGTTCATATCAAGATCAAAACACACACTCAGACACCCATTGATGTTATGTCTGAAGACACCCCCCATGTCTCAGTCTACCCACATCTCCTCCACTAACTGCCCTGACTCTATTGTCTCCACCTTCAGCACATCTCTATCCTCCACCCTAGACTCCCTTGCTCCCCTCTCCTCCCACTCGACCCATCTCATCATCCCCTGATCCTGGCTCACCTCCACCATCTGCTACCTCCGGTCCTGCTCTCGCACTACTGAGCGACTCTGCGGAAATCTCCTGACCATTCTGACTTTCTCCTCTTTAAGTTCACCCTCTCTGTCCTCATCTCTGCCATTTCCCTTGCCAAACAGCACTACTTTGCCACCCACATTAAATCTCATTCTTGTAATCCTTGCTGTCTCTTCTCAACCTTGACGCTGTTGACCACATCCTCCTCCTTGACACAATTCTCTCCCTTGGTTTCCGGAGTTTGATCCCTGATTGTGTCTCTCCCTACTAACCACTCCTTCAGTGTATCTCTTGCTGGTACCTCTTCCATGTCACTTCCCCTGTCTGTTGGAGTTCCCCAAGGCTCTGTCCTCAGCTCACTTCCCTTCTCTCTCTACACTCTGTTTTGGGCAAACTCATTGAATCTCACAGCTTTCAATATCGCCTCTATACTGACAACATTCATTCTCTCTCTCTCTCCATGCACACCCCTCTCTTTCTCTAGCCAATCTTGCATCACAGACTGCCTCTCTGATATCTCTGCCTGGATGTCTCATCATCAACTCAAACTTAGTATGGTCAAAACTGAACTCCTCATCTCCCCCCCTCACAACCCTCTCTTCCTTCTCAGTTTCTGTTGGTGGGGTCACCATTCAGCCGGTCCCTCAGGCATATAGCCTGGAGTTCATCTTTGACTCCTGCCTCTCCTTTAAACCTCAGATCCAATCTGTTATCGCTCCTTGCATAACATTGCTAACACCTGGCCTTTCATTATTGTCTCCACTGCTAAAACCCTAGTCCATGCTCTGGTTGTCTCTTGTGGGGATGTGCACCAGAGCCCCATGTTGTTTTTTGTTTTCGTTATTGTTGTCATTATCAAAATGTGTCATTTTATCGTTATCATTATAATGACAATGTCAGTTTTGATATTGTTATCGATACCGATTTCAAACAAAGATTTTATTTTCATTATTGTTATCAACATAATTTGGTCTCGTGATCTCACGAGACCAAAAACCGGAAACGGTATTTCGATCATGTGTGTTGTCGTGTGTGATGGCGTGGTGTCTGTGTGGCTTGTGTGAAGTGAACTAGTGTGAAAAATTGGTTGTGAGCTTGTGTGTTGTAGCTGTGTGCGTGTGTGTCTGTGCATGTCTGTGAGGACTGAGGATGGAAGGTGAAGGAAGCAGTGGTGGTGGTGGTAGGAAAATGAAGCTGAGGAGCAAGGTCAAGGTGGAGGTGGAGGAGGAACAAATGGAGGCCCAGCCTGGACCATCTGGTAAGGTGGTGGAGGTGGGCTCTTCACCAGAGGAGGAAGAGGGCAGAGGAGGTGCCACTGCTGCCAGGTTTGTAAAATTTATTTTTGTTAATTGTTCCATATAACTTTGAGGATAAGAAGAATACTATCCTTTAGAGCAAGCTTGCTGACGTGCAGGTGGTGGGCAGTCAGGCACAAACAGTGGGCATCAGCGGGTGGCACTGGAGGGGCAGGATTTGCACGTGTCTTATTTCGGGATCTGCCGGGGGGGGGCTCTTTCAGCAGTGAGGCATGAGCTGCAGCACCCACACAGAGATGTGCCAGCCAGGGTCTCAACTTACTAACAGTAGCACCCCTGGAAGGGCAGGATTTGCACATGTTTTATTTCTGGGTCTGCCAGAGAGAGAGAGAGAGAGAGGGCACGAGCAGCAGCAGTACCCAGATGATGATTCTTGGGACTGGAGTGACTGCTTCTGGATGCAGTGGAATGGAACGACAGTCCCCGTAACTGGAATGATGGTCCCAGGATCTTGATGATGGTTCCTGGGACTGGCATGACTGCTTCAGGTACAGTGGAATGACAGTCTATGGGAGTTGAATTATGCCCCTAGAATTAGTGCTTGGTTGGGCACACTTCATTCAATCATTGCAATAGGTGGTACAGGTAGTACAGGGAGGCACACAGGCAGGGGCACATAATTACGTTGTGTGTTATCTCCATCTCATTCTGGTAGGTTTGCTGCTGGACGTGGGCATTGAGCATGAGCACAGATGAGATCTCCTGCTGGTTCTGGCAGGTGGCAGCTTGAGCTGGATGCACCTCTCCTCCCCCCCCCCAATCTCTCTCATTCTAGCAGCGGGTAGCCTCTCTCTCCCTCTCTCTCTGGTCATCTACCGCAGGTGATGGCATGGGTGGGAGCATGTCTGTCTCTCTCCTAGCAGCAGGGAGACTTTCTCTAACTCCACAAGCAGCAGCTTGCTGCCTCGTAAAAAAAAAAGGTTCTTTGTGCTGGGTCTCATCATTGCTCGTGTCATGCTGCTCATGTCTCTCTCTCTCCTTCTAGCAGCAGGGAGACATTCTCTCTCTCCACGAGCAGCAGGTTGCTACCTCATAAAAAAAGGGTTCTTCATGCTGGGTTTCATCATTCTCACCATGTCACCCTGCTTTCCATCCCTACAGGGACTTGTCTTATATCCCTAGAAAGGGTTGGATGGAACTGTCACTCTGAAAGGGAGAGTGCTTCTTAGCTTAGAGAGGAGCTCAAGGCCATCAGGACAGACATGCCATGGTGATGGGCAGTTGCTTGGGCATGAGCACCAGGTTGCCACCTCATTAAAAATGGTTCTTTGTGCTAGCTCTCATCATTCTCACCACGTCACCCTGCGTTCCATCCCTGCATGGACTTGTCTCATATCCCTAGAAACGGTTGGGTGGAAATGTGGGGGGGTTCCAGAGAGAGGGAGGCTCTGTGGCAGTGGGCAGCAGTGGATGCCTTTTATACTAGAGGAGCTCGAGAAGTTGATGATGGTTCTTGGGACTGGAATGGCTGCTTCTGGATGCAGTAGAAGGAAAGCCCCCCAGTGACTGGAACAATGGCCCCAGAACCCTGATGATGGGTTCTGGGACTGGAGTAGCTGCTTCTGGATGTGGTAGGATGAAAGCTCCCTGTGAGTGGAATGACGGCCCCGGGTCCTGCGACTGGAGTAGCAGCTTCTAGATACAGTGGAACGACAGCCCTCTGTGCCTGGAACGTAGGCCTCAGAACCCATAGAGTGGGTTCTGGGGCTGGAGTGTCACCGGCTGCTTCTTTTTGCAGTTGAATGACAGCTCCCCATGAGCAGAATGACGGCCCCAGAACCCTGACAGTGGGTCCTGGGGCTAGAGTGGCAGCTTCAAGATACAGTGGAATGACAACCCACTGTGCCTGGAATGTAGGCCCCAGAACCCTGATGGTGGGTCCTGGGGCTGGAATGGCTGCTTCTTGATGCGGTAGGATGGCAGCTTCCTGTGAGTGGAATGACAATCCTGGTGGTATGTCCTGGGACTAGAGTGGCAGCTTCTGGATGCAGCAGATAGACAGTCCCCCGTGCCTGGAACAATGGCCCCAGAACCCTGATGGTGGGTCCTGGGACTGGAGTGGCAGCTTCTGGATGTGGTGGAACAACAACCCTCCCTGCCTGGAATGTAGGCCCCAGAACCCTGATGGTGGGTCCTGGGACTAGAGTGGCAGCTTCTGGATTCAGTGGATGGACAGCCCCCTGTGCCTGGAACATATGCCCCAGAACTCTGATGGTGGGTCCTGGGGCTGGAATGGTTGCTTCTTGATGTGGTAGGATGACAGCTCCCTGTGAGCGCAATGACGGCCCCAGAACCCTGACGGTGGGTCCTGGGACAGGAGTGGCAGCTTCTGGATGCAGTGGAATGACAGTCCTCCATGCCTGGAATGTAGGCCCCAGAACCCTGATGGTGGGTCCTGGGGCTGGAATGGCTGCTTCTTGATGCGGTAGGATGGCAGCTCCCTGGGAGCAGAATGACGGCCCCAGAACCCTGACGGTATGTCCTGGGACTAGAGTGGCAGCTTCTGGATTCAGCAGATAGACAGTCCCCTGTGCCTGGAACAATGGCCCCAGAACCCTGATGGTGGATCCTGGGGCTGGAGTGGCTGCTTCTTGATGCGGTAGGATGACAGCTCCCTGTGAGCTTCTGGATGCAGTAGATGGACAGTTCTCCATGCCTGGAACAATGGCCCCAGAACCCTGGCGGTGAGTCCTGGGACAGGAGTGGCAGCTTCTGGATGCATTGGAAAGAGAGTGCTCCGTGCCTGGAATGCATGCTCCAGAACTCTGAGGGTGGGTCCTGGGCCTGGAGTGTCACTGGCTGATTCTTGATGCAGTGGAATGATGGCCCCAGAACCCTGATGGTGGGTCCTGGGACTAGAGTGGCAGCTTCTGAATGCAGTGGAATGACAGTCCTCCGTGACTGTAATGTAGGCCCCAGAACCCTGATGGTGGGTCCTGGGACAGGAGTGGCTGATTCTTGATGTGGTGGAAAGATGGCTCCCTGTGACTGTAACGTAGGCCCCAGAACCCTGATGGTGAGTGCTGGGACGGGAGTGGCAGCTTCTGGATGCAGTGGAACGACAGCCCTCCATGCCTGGAATGACGGCCCCATAACCCTGATGGTGGGTCCTGGAACTGGAGTGGCTGCTTCTGGATGCGGTAGGATGACAGCTCCCTGTGAGTGGAACGACAGCCCCAGAACCCTGACGTTGGGTCCTGGAACTGGAGTGGATGCATCTGGATGCTGTGGATGGACAGCACCCCGTGATTGGAACGACGGCCCCAGAACCCTGATGGTGGGTCCTGGGACTGGAGTGGCTGACTGCTTCGGGATGCAGTGGAACGACAGCTCTCTGTGAGCAGAATTATGGCCCCAGAACCCTGATGATGGTTCTTGGGACTGGAGTGGTAGCTTATATCTGTTCCAGGCGTAGGGGGGCAGCAAGCTCTCTGGCAGCGGGTAGCAGTGGAGGAGGAGGAGCATCGGAGGAGCAGGCAGTCAGGCAGGTGGGAGCTTTGCAGCAGTGGTGGTAGTAACAGCAGCAGGGCATGCTTTTGTGGGGTGGTGCCAGAGAGAGAGAGAGAAAGAAAGAGAGAGAGAGAGAGGCTCTCTGGCAGCGGGTGGCAGAGGAGGAAGAGGAGCATCGCAGCAGCAGGTAGTCAGGCAGGTGGGAGGTTGGCAGCAGTGGCAGCAGCAATGTATGTTTCTGTGGGGTGGTGCCAGAGAGAGAGAGAGAGAGAACCTCTATGGCAGTGGGCGGCGGTGTGTGGCATCGGAGGAGCAGGCAGTCGGACAGGTGGGAGCTTGGAAGCAGCAGTGGCAGGACATGTTTATGTGGGGTGGTGCCAGAGACAGAGAGAGAGGTTCTCTGGCAGCGGCGGTGGACCATTGGAGGAGCAGGCAGTCGGGCAGGTAGGAGCTTGGAAGGAGCAGTGGCAGCAGCAGGGCATGTTTTTGTGGGGTGGTGCCAGAGAGAGAGAGAGAGAAAGAAAGAGAGAGAGAGAGAGGCTCTCTGGCAGCGGGTGGCAGAGGAGGAAGAGGAGCATCGCAGCAGCAGGTAGTCAGGCAGGTGGGAGGTTGGCAGCAGTGGCAGCAGCAATGTATGTTTCTGTGGGGTGGTGCCAGAGAGAGAGAGAGAGAGAACCTCTATGGCAGTGGGCGGCGGTGTGTGGCATCGGAGGAGCAGGCAGTCGGACAGGTGGGAGCTTGGAAGCAGCAGTGGCAGGACATGTTTATGTGGGGTGGTGCCAGAGACAGAGAGAGAGGTTCTCTGGCAGCGGCGGTGGACCATTGGAGGAGCAGGCAGTCGGGCAGGTAGGAGCTTGGAAGGAGCAGTGGCAGCAGCAGGGCATGTTTTTGTGGGGTGGTGCCAGAGAGAGAGAGAGAGAGAGGCTCTCTAGCAGTGGGCAGCAGAGGAGGAGGAGGAGCATTGGAGGAGCAGGCAGTCGGGCAGGTGGGAGTTTGGCAGCAGCAGTGGCAGGGCATGTTTCTGTGGGGTGGTGCCAGATAGAGAGAGGCTCTCTGGCAGTGGGCGTCGTCGTGTGGCATTGGAGGAGCAGGCAGGTGGGAGCTTGAGCAGGATGCACCTCTCTCTCTCTCTGTGCCTCTCATTCTAGCAGCGGGGAGGTTCTCTGCTTCTCTCTCGTTCTAGCAGCGGGAGCCTTTCTGTGTCTCTCTCTCTGGTCATGCATGGGCAGGAGCACGTCTCCCTCTCTCTCATTCTATTAACGGGGAACCTCTCTCTCAAGGGTGCCCCCATTCTCACTATGGGTCCTCGGCCAGCTGAGGGAAACCCAGCAGCAGCAGGTTGACCTTGAGGAACAGGAGCTGCTCCGCCAACCCAGCAGCCAGCCTTGAACGGTGGGTGCTCACTATGTCCCCTGCCACCAAAAACACCTGTTCCGTGGGCACATTGGTTGGTGGGCAGGACACAAGTTCCTGTGCCACCCTGGTCAGAGCCTGCCATATTTTCCCCTTCTCTGCCCAGTACAGAAGGGGATCACTGCTGAAATCCACCACCAGCTCCTTGACATATTTTGCCACTGCCCGCTCCGCAGTGTCAGGCTCCTGCTCCATCTGCCTGCTGCTGCTGCCAACCTCTTCCCCAACTGCATGTGCCCATGCTGCCTGCCCTGGGGTGCTCCACTCAGGGCGGCTGATGGCTAAGGAGTTGCTGCTGCTGCTACTCCTGGGAGTGCTCTGCCTCTCCACCCTCCTGCTGCTGCTGCTGAGCCTGCTTTGCCCCTCCTGGTTGCCCTGCTGCTGCTGCTGCTGCTGTATGACCCTCTCGACTACCCGCACCCTCTCCATCAGAGTATGCTTCCTCAGGGTGAAGTCTGCCATGCGATCTACCACGCTCGCCTTCACCCTGGGGTCCAGCATGGTGGAGAGTACGTATACCTCCTTATGAATGAGAGGGTCAAGATGCCTGCTCAGCCCCTTTCAACTTTTGTACCAGGGCCACCATCTCTGGTACAAGCTGCTGCTCCACCGCCCCCCCCCCCCGGTCTCTCAGGAAGCCTTCCATCCTTAGGGGGCCGTTGCCGCACTCAGGCTCTCCGTCACATCCTTAAAGGGCTTAAGGACGTGCATGGCCTGAGCCATCATTGTCCACTCAATGAGCACAAATGAGCTCACATCAGGAAAGAGGAAGAGGTGTGGCCCTTACTTCAGCTGCTGTTGGGCCTGGGTCTTCTGGGAGAGCTGGAGGTCAGTCCAAGGCAGGCAGGCTTAGGCTGCTAGGCAGGAGGGGACAGCAGGAATGTTCTACTGGGTCTCTCCTTGGGCAGGGGGGTGCCTCTCTTTCCCCCTCCAGGAGCAGGGAGGGGATGGGGGACAGCTATGGGAGCGGGAGCAGGGTAGAGGGAGCAACTCCCTCTCGCATGCACACACACTCACCTACACATACACCCTTCTCTTACACACATTTATTCTCTCTTACACACTCATTCATTCGCTCTATCTCACACATGCTCTCACCTCTCTCACACACACACCCATTCAAACTCCCACACATCCTTTCACCTCTCTTTCTTTCACACACACACAAACAACCCCACACACCCATTCAAGCTCTCACACATGCTTTCACCTCTCTCACACACACACCCATTTAAGCTCACACACACCCTTTCACCTCTCTCTCTTTCACACACACACAAACAACCCCACACACCCATTCAAGCTCTCACGCATGCTTTCACCTCTCTCTCACACACACCCATTCAAGCTCACACATACCCTTTCACCTCTCTTTCACACACACACACCCATTCAAGCTCACACACACACTTTCACCTTTCTCTCTCTCTCTTTGCTCACACACCCATTCATGTTCACACACATCATGCTCTCACTTCTCTCTCTCTTTCACACACACACCCATTTAAACTCACACATACCCATTTAAACAAACTCTCACAGACAAACACTCATTTAAACAAACACACACACACACACAGAGACTGTCTTGGCCAGACTGGCCTGGTTTACCTGCCCACGCTGCACTGCCTCCTCCGTCCCAACTCCAGCCACATCACCTCTGACTCTCACTCCATGGCGCCACCACTCCCGCCTCCTCCAGATCCCGTGCCGCGGCGCTGCCATCAGCTGCTGCTGCTCCATCCAGGTCCGGCTCCTTTTCCGCCTTACTCCGCTCCGCCTCCATCACTGATGCAACCGCCCGCGTCCCCCACCAGCCGGAAAGTGTTCCCGCGCCTGGAAGTTGCATAAAGCAACTTCCTGTGAGGGGAGGGGCAACATGAGGGAGCGGGGAGGTGGAGCCAGGCCAGGCGGGCGAGGATTGGAATGGCTGGGGTGACTCATGTGAGGCCCTGTCAGAGGTCAGGAGGGAGGACTCTGGAGCAGCGTGGTGGGTGGGTCAAGTGGCGGCGGCGGGGCCCCATGCGACAAGCATGCATGCTGCTCCCCGTCCCTAACACAGCAGCTAGTACTGCGGGTGGGGTACTAGCTCCTTAAAAATAATAATAATCATTAAAAAAATTAATTAAAAAAACCCCCACCCCAATCATGGACCCATCGCAATCTCACATGCATAGTCCTTGCATTGAATGCAGCTCCCACGAGACCTCAATACAATGATCCATTTGGTGATTGCATCATGAAACAGAGACAACTTGTGAAACACTTCAGCATGGTGGAGGTGGAGTTGGCTGATGATCATCTCTGAAAAAAAACCCTGGGAGGAGGCAGCTTCAGTGCAGCAGAAGTGAATTCAGTTGATTAGCCATGAGCTAGAAAAACCGCAGGTGGAAGTGGCTCTTGGCAGGACTGCAGCGACAGTCAGATCAGATGTTCCGGTGTGAACCATGCTCATGGCACGGTAAAACTTTATTTGCTGCAAAGAGATTGTGTATCTGGTATGTATGTGGGGCTTTGAGACTAGTAAAGGGCTTGTTGTGCTCTGCTCTCTCTCTCTCTCTCTTTGGTTCTTTTTAAATTGATAAAGGTTTAGCAGCCTGCATGTTGTATTTTATGATGGATGGGCTAGCCTTTCAGTTGTCTTTAAGATTATATATGTTATAGTGTGTGTGAGTTATTTTGGCTGCTTTCCTAAATTCATCAAGTTTACATGCCCTCTCCTTATTAGGGAGTTTTACCATGATCTCCCTTTGCTAGGATATAACTCTGAGTCATTGTAAGATGCAGCTTTTTTTTTTTTTTTTTTTTTTTTTTAAATAAAGGCTTTGGCCATCTGTATTTTGCATTTTTTGATGGTTGGGCTAGCCTTTTAATTATTTTCAAGATATATGCTGCATTGGGGCTATCTAATTAAATTAAATTTATTTAGTTTATATTTTTAAATTATTATTAGGGTATGATCTCAGAGTTCGCATAAGAGAAGAAGTCCATTTGGAGATGTGGAGTGAGTCAAGTAATAACTTTTAGATTTTTTCAATAGGGTGTGTGAACCATATACAGTGTCCATAACCAAATGTTTGGTGTTTTGTATTTATAGGTAGTTTCATCTCCTTTTAAAAGAATCTATAATGTTGTTGTTATAACCCATTGAGAAAGGGGCTGGGCCCCGAAACGCATCTGGGTTGGTTTCCCTACGGGGACTTTTTGTATATTGTTTTTCATTTAGTGCCTATATTGTTTATGGTCATATGTATGTTGGTTTCTGTATATCAATTATCATATAGACCTCCTGTTTTTGGCAGGGAGTAACTTTTTGTATAATAAAGATACATTGTTTGCATAACCCCTCACTTTTGTTTTGGTTAGTTGAAGTGCACAACTACCCCACGTGCCCTGGCCAGTTGCTCCCTCACCTGCTCCTGGTACAGGGAGGGCACCACCTGCCTGCTGAAGGTGGTGCATGAGGGAAGCTGGTACTGGGGTGCCAACAGTGCCAGCAGCCAGCAGAATCCCTGGTTCTCCACAATGCTGAATGGCTGGTCATCCAGGGCAATCATCTCCCCCCACCTGCCTGGTGATCTTGATTGCTGCTGAATGATGCACTCTGCCACGTCGCAACTGCCTAAACCCCAGCTCTTCCATTGTGACCTGACGCTGCTGCTGCTGGGGAGTTTGAGATGGGACCTGCTGCTGCTGCTGTCCCTCCTTCCCCTTGCCATGAGCAGAGGGGGAAGGTCTGCTGCTGCTTGTCCTTGCTGCAGCAGTGAACCCACTCCTGTCCACAGTTTCCAATGTCTCTTGCAGCAGCAAAGCCCTATGCCAGGGCCTCAGGTGGGAGTTCATGGCATTGTTGCTGAGATTCCCCTTCTTATTCCCACAGCACACTACCTTCCCACAGTGAAGGCAGGCCACCCGGCTGCTGTCACCTGGGATCACTTCCTAGAAGTAATCAAGGAAGGCCCACGGCATGCCCGCCTGAACCCCTTGTGCCACCTTTCGGGGCCGCTGCCCTTGTCCCCAATGTGACTACAGGGTGATCGGCATCAACAGGAGTCTCCTCCTCCTCACTCCCCTCATTGCTGCCCAGCTCCATGACACCACCCACACTGAAGCTGCTGCTGCTTCCACCTTGCAGCATGGGAGGAGAGGATGCCCTGCTGCTATTTGCAGAAGCTGGGCTGCTGCTGCCAAAGTGGGGAAGGATGCCCTCAAATACATTCTCCCCCAAATCCTCAAAATCCCGGGGGGGGGGAGGGGGTGCCAGAGGGAGAAGCCTGCCCAGGAGAGGTGGTTGCCACTGCACCACTCCCAGCAACAGCACCCACATCATCATTGCTGCTGGGGCTCCACATACCAATATCTTCTGCTGCCCCAGTGAAAAATCACTGCTGGCAGTGCCAGCTGCTGCCGGTGCTCCAGGAGGGGTGTGTGTAGTGCTGCTGCTGCTGCTGCACACACACGCTTGCCTTGACTCCCTCCTCCAGTGCCACTGCTACTAGTGGAAGGCTGAGGCTCCCTGCCTTCCACACTAGATGCCACTCCCAAGATCTCTGCATCAGCACGTTCCCCTGATAAGACCTGCCTCCTTGAGGGGGAAATATCAGGTCTCTTCAGCTTGGGCAGTGGGCTACAACAGTGGCAGTGGGCTTGCCAACTCGCCCACGGTCTCGCCCTCTACCAGGGCTACCTGCCCCAGCGGCTGAACTAGGAGTTCTACCCTTTCTCATTGTAAATGTACACAAAATTGCACAAAGAAGTAATGAATGATTATATATACACAAAATCTAATCCTACTATCCTATAATCCTAATATAATAGAATAGGCTAGCCTAAATACCTATATAATATCTAATCTCTCTATATATGTACACAACTAATATCTATCTATAATGTACAGGGCAGGGAAAGGGAGAAGGTAAAAGGTAGGGTATATGAGGAAGGAAAGGAATTGGTAATACAATGAGGGGTAGGGAGATTTTTTGTGTGTGCAAGCAGCAGTTCTATAAAACACAACCTGACAAGCAGAGAGCTCTCACAGAACAGAGAGCAAACACATGGCTCGCCCATTATAAAGGGTTGCAGTGCCCTCCCCCACAGTCCCCTGATTGGTTTTGGGAGGCAGCAGGCATTGAGCAATCACAGAGTGCCATGAGACTGCTGGGGCCTGATTGCGTTGCTCATTGGACAGCGATGCATCCATCAGATACTGCGGAGCTGCTTGCCCCTCCCAACACAAGGCACAGTTTAGAGTTCAAGCCGAGATGTCTGCTCCCTCGTCCCCTCTCCATTTCCATCCAAAACAAAACTGCAACTGTCACTAATAATAACGACAACAATAATGACATTGTCGTTTTTGTTATCATTGTCGTTATTTTCGATTGTCATTTGTGTTATTGCAATAACGATAATGAAAATGACAATTGTCGTTAGCGTTATTGTGATAATGAAAATGACAATTGTCGTTAGCGTTATTGTAATAACGAAAACGACAAGCACACCCCTAGCTTGCCTTTACTACTGCAACCTCCTTCTTACTGGCCTTTCCCACTCTCGCCTTACCCCCTTAACTTCTCTTTAAAACTCTGGCTGTTTTCAGATGAACGCTCTAATGCCAGAATTATTTAGAAAACCAGCATGATAGTCACATGGTTTTAATCAGGATTAAGTGTTCAGATGATCGCGGTCATGCCAATATAATTATTTATTTATTTTCCCATTTTTTAATTCCACCTTTCCCTTTCATCATCCTCAAAAACTTTATTGTGATAGCAATATGCTGACACAACATGTACACTCATATAGTAAACAGAATTAAAATCACTTTACAATAAAATAATAGGAAAAATAAGAAATTAACAAATAAAAAAACAGGAAACAAGATTCAGTTCAACCATATGTAAGCCATTCCCCCAATATAAATAATTAAACTGGTAAGGCCATCTAACCGCTTATGCTGGTATACGGGATAGAAGGAGGACTCAATCAATCCCATGGTTCACAGCAGCTGAATTTCAGTTCCCTTCCTGCCACTACCGTGGGAGGTCGACATGGCTCTGATGCTCCCCTTGCTGAGGGAGAGTCAAGGGGTCAGAGGTAAGGTACATGGGATTATCATCCTGTTTACTTGCTTCTGGCTTTTGGGCACCTCTTCCTGACACACAACAGCTGGGAAGTGGTTCAGATCTCCCAAGCCCCTTCAGGAGGGGGAGAGTGGCAGTCCTGGTCTCCAAGTCCAGCCAGGAGAGAAGATGCTCAGGCAGCAGGGGAGCTGCTCATTCCACTCCAGAGACTCCATGAGTGAGGGAGGGAGAGCGCATCTTGCAGGGCTGCTGCCTTGGCGAGGCTCAGAGAGTGGGGAGGAAGCAAAGCCTGGGCAGTAGATGGCTGCCCAGCCTCAGCCCACACAGTTTAAAAAACAGATAAAGGAATGAGAGGAAAATCTTTAATAAATCTAAAATAAAAGGAAAAGAACTCAGGGAACAGAGTCCCTGCATTTCTGGCCTGCTTCCTGCCTGGGTGTCTTTCCTGGCTGCTGTGTGGGCAGCTGTGAACCCCTCTCCTCACAATGTCCTTGTTGCCTGTCACTTACAAAGTCATCCACCTTGCCTATTGCTTTGATGTGCACTCTCTCCTAGCCTCCATCCACTGGCTCCCTTTACCTGAAAACATTGAGCACAAGCTCCTTGCCTCTACCTACAAGGTTCTTCATAGCCTTGCCCCACCTCTCTCTCTCCACTCCTTTCCCACTACACTCCTGGCCAGAAGGTGTTCCGCTCCTCCTCTGCCACCAGCTTTACCTGCTCCCTTGCTCCTCAAAACATATTTGCACAGCAACCAAAAATGAGATTTTACTGGACCAACTTTTGTTGGCAAAAGTACGCAAGCTTTCAGCAGCATCTCAGAGCTCTTTTTCAGGCAAGTTCTGATTCTTTACTTGCCCACCATGGGAGTAATTACAGGGGGAATGTGGGGAACGTGTCTTAGTGATGGGGGCAGAGCTCATATGGGTTAATATTGCCCCCCCCCCCAATTTTGTCTAAAGTTACATCTATGGTCTGAACTACTGACTCCATTTTTTCATTAACAAAAACACCGTCAAGTCTGATAGACCCAAACTACAACGTATGTTAACAATCCCATTTTTATTGAGTCCTGAGACCAGGAAAGCTTAATCCTGCCTGTCCGCTCTGCTTTTTGTTGGTTGGTGGTTTTTCCAGCGCTTTGAGAAAACAGCATAGGACCAAGCCCTCCCAGAAGAGCCATGGCAGACAGAGCAGAGAAAGGACATTGTAACAAAATGTGTGGGAAATACATATTTCTGGGCATACTGCTGGGGGGGGGGGAAATGATGATTATTTTTTGTCTCCATTTTCTAGAGACATGCTGCAATCCTGGAAGAGTGATGCAAAACTTCCATTGACTTTCATGGGTAAATTTTGCCCCTATAGAATCCCAAATCCATCTCTGACATCAGTGGAGTTCCATCAGAAATGCATGAGCCATTGTTATTGTAGGTCCCACCAAAATAGGTCTGGCTCTGCTTTAATTGCTTGGTAGGAGAAGGGACTGTTGCCTGCTTGCTTGCTTACAAAGGAGGGTTTAACATCTATCTACTTCTGCAGGATGTTGTGCTTAGGGTAATTTTTGCAGGGTGGCAGATAGCTGTACTTAGTGCCAGAAATCAGACTCTGAAGAATATTTGCATCCCCTTAAAACCACTTTAAGTTTTCATTCTAACCAGCTATTGAATAAATGTCTGCCTCCCTAAGTTGCAAACTCCAAACTTTAACTCAGAAACATCTGTTCTGGTTTGAGTCTTGTCTCCCCCTCTTTTATTAGTGTGAACTGCAGAATTTTTCAACCTAAAAATGAAAAGCAATTGTCTGCCCTAGTCTATTCATTATCCCCTCACAGCATATGGGGCTATTCTCCTCCCAAGCCTTCTTCTTTCTTCTTTTAAAGCGAAACCCATCAAGCCTGGCCTCCTTCACAGCACTCGCCCCCCGCCTCTGCTCCCTTTGTGCCTCGGCTAGGCTGAAAAGCAAGCGCTTGGGCGACCCAACCTCTTCCTCGCGTCTGGAAGCGGAGAAAGATATTGGGAGACGGTCCCTTAAGCCAGCAACTTAGGCGTCGGTTTCAAGGCTCCTCCCTTCTGGTGAAAGGCAGACCGCGGGGCGCCTGGAAACCGGTCCGAGGGAAGAGAGGAGAGGGGGAGAGGACTTGAGGGATTGTCACAAATGGTCAGGCGGCGGCGGAGGCGGCGGTGGCGGCAGCAGCAGCAGCTGGAGCTGCTATCAGCCTGTCGCCCGGGGTGCAGTGAGAGCGTGTGCGGGGCCGGTGCGGGGTGTCCCCTTCCCAGCCCTCCCCCCCACTTATGAGTCTCAAGTTTGAGCTGGGAGCAGCAGCTGCAGAAGGAAGCGGCGGCGGCGGCGGCAGCCCGGCTGGGGAGGCGGCAGCAGCAGCGGCGGCGGCGGCAGCAGCAGCAGCAGCAGCATCTGGAGCCGACTAAGTATGGCTGAGAAGCGGGCACCCCCGGGGTGGGAAGTTTGCAGCGGGGAGCCGGGCCCCAGCGTGCGACTGCGACTCCTGCTGCTCTCGCTGCTGCTGCTGTGGGCGGAGGCTCCGGTGCTGCCCGCCTGGGGCCAACCCCAGCAGTACAACGGCGAGCGGGGCATCTCCATCCCGGACCACGGCTACTGCCAGCCCATCTCCATCCCGCTGTGCACGGACATCGCCTACAACCAGACCATCATGCCCAACCTGCTGGGACACACCAACCAGGAGGACGCGGGGCTGGAGGTGCACCAGTTCTACCCGCTGGTCAAGGTGCAGTGCTCGGCCGAGCTCAAGTTTTTCCTCTGCTCCATGTACGCGCCGGTGTGCACGGTGCTGGAGCAGGCGCTGCCGCCCTGCCGCTCCCTCTGCGAGCGGGCGCGCCAGGGCTGCGAGGCGCTGATGAACAAGTTCGGCTTCCAGTGGCCCGACTCGCTGCGCTGCGAGAAGTTCCCGGTGCACGGGGCGGGCGAGCTCTGCGTGGGGCAGAACACCTCCGAGCGCGGCACCCCCACGCCCTCGCTCCTGCCGGAGTTCTGGACTAGCAACCCCCAGCGCGCCGGGGGCCACGGGCCGGCGGGAGGGGGCCACGCCGGCGGCGATCGGGCCGGCGGGAGGTTCAGCTGCCCCAGGGCGCTCAAGGTGCCTTCTTACCTCAACTACCGCTTCCTCGGGGAGAAGGACTGCGGCGCCCCCTGCGAGCCCGGCCGCCTCTACGGGCTCATGTACTTCGAGCAGGAGGAGCTCCGCTTCTCCCGCACCTGGATCGGCATCTGGTCGGTGCTGTGTTGCGCCTCCACCCTCTTCACTGTGCTCACCTACCTGGTGGACATGAAGCGGTTCAGCTACCCGGAGCGGCCCATCATCTTCCTCTCGGGTTGCTACACCGCCGTGGCCGTGGCCTACATCGCCGGCTTCCTGCTGGAGGAGAGGGTGGTCTGCAACGAGCGCTTCTCCGAGGACGGCTCCCGCACGGTGGCGCAGGGTACCAAGCGGGAGGGCTGCACCATCCTCTTCATGATGTTGTACTTCTTTGGCATGGCCAGCTCCATCTGGTGGGTCATCCTCTCTCTCACCTGGTTCCTGGCTGCTGGCATGAAGTGGGGCCATGAGGCCATCGAGGCAAATTCACAGTATTTCCACCTGGCCGCCTGGGCGGTGCCAGCCATCAAGACTATCACCATCCTGGCTCTGGGGCAGGTGGATGGGGATGTGCTCAGTGGGGTCTGCTTTGTGGGCATCAACAACGTGGATGCTCTCCGTGGGTTCGTGCTAGCCCCCTTGTTTGTCTACTTGTTCATTGGCACCTCCTTTCTGCTGGCTGGCTTTGTGTCCCTCTTCAGGATCAGGACCATCATGAAGCATGACGGCACCAAGACAGAAAAGCTGGAGAAGCTGATGGTGAGGATAGGGATCTTCAGCGTCCTCTACACGGTGCCTGCCACCATCGTCATTGCCTGCTATTTTTATGAGCAAGCCTTTAGGGAACAGTGGGAAAGGAGCTGGGTTGCCCAGAGCTGCAAAAGCTATGCCATCCCCTGCCCCAATAACCACAGCAGTCACCACCATCCCCCCATGAGCCCTGACTTCACTGTCTTCATGATCAAATATCTCATGACCTTAATTGTGGGCATCACCTCGGGCTTCTGGATCTGGTCTGGGAAAACGCTCAATTCCTGGAGAAAGTTCTATACGAGACTCACCAACAGCAAGCAAGGGGAAACCACTGTGTGAAACCCAACCAAGCCCACCGAGCCAACCAGAGAAGATCGATGAGGGACTCGTACCCCACCATAACTACCCCTCGTCCCAGGGAGTGGAGGGAGATGCTCTGAATTTCCCAGATGGCAAACTTCTGCCAGCCTGCAGGGAACTGAGAGAAAAGAAGCAGGTGGGGAAACTCCTAGCAGGTGGGGGCAGACTTTTCCTCTGCCTCCTGTTGGGACTGAAAATACTGTGTGGTTGGGGATGTAGATCTGAGGGGGTTGTAAATAGCCTCTGTAAGATTTTGTAAGTATATTTGTATTTAAATTACAAGTTCTCACTTTTTTAATTATTTAGGACAGTTTTAACCCATTTACAGATTTTTCTCTTTTTTGGATTTTATTTTTTAGTGCAAGATGAAGAAAGAAAAGTCAGAGCAAACCCTCCTCTGCCTTCCCAGCGCTGGGTAGGGGCTGCTTGGAATCTCAGTTAGGCCTTGACTGAGGCTGCTGTGATTCCCGGGGCCTCTTCCTGATGCAGACAGGATTCTCATTTCTGACTGTTCGGTCTCAAAGCACTCTGCCAACCCAAGCTCATTTTAAATAAGGCTAGTGCTGAAAGAGTACTTAGGTGGCCTTAAACTTGAACCAGTCCTGAAACCACTTACTCTTGAGTAGCCTCGTTGACCTCTGTAGAACTCCACACTAGTAAGTTATTTCCGGGGTGTGCTCATAGCCATTAGTCCAGATCCCTGCCTTTATATGCGGGGTGCAGAGTGGGCAGCACAGTAATCGAAACTGAGACGCTGAAGGAATCAGCAGGTTTCCTTCTTCCAGATGGGAGGAAATGGCAGAAGTGAAGTTTGGGCAACTTTGCCTAGTCCTTGCCCATTATATGCCCAAGGAAATCTATTCTTTGCTTCCAAACTCTGGAGAGGTGCAGTCTTCTGAGCCAGAGGTATGCCTGGCCTTCGCTTGGGAGCCAGAGAGGGCACGGCAGACTGCCATCTTGTCCCCAACAGCTTGGGTTGTGAGGGAATCAACGGTCAACTGATTTAAAAAAATAAAATTCCCATTTTTAAATGGTCAGGAGAGGAGATTTACCACCAGCTGCACTTGTAGCATGTCTGATATAAAAGGGGACATAGAAACAAACTTTTTAAAAAACCTGTATAATTAATTTTAGTTTGGTTTTTAAATGTAAAACTGAGAGATGGCTGTTTTGGTTTGAGTTTACCTCAGAAATGGGGCTACTGGCCATTGCCTTCACAAACGCTGTATTGTATGGATGGAAGGTTATAAATCTTAATTGTAATTGTGTGCTCTATTTCTTGGCCATCTGCTTCCTTGATGGGTCAGCACGTGTGTGTTCTCATATTCGTCTTCTGTTAATGAAACCACTGGGGGAAAACTACCTGGACAGCTTTGCTGATGTGCTGATATTGCTTTAACAGGCAGGCTCAGTATGAGCAAGGATCATGAAATAGGAGCTCAGTGAAAAGAGCTTTGCCAGAGTGAATTGAAATATACAGATATTTTTTTAACAAGCCTAGAAAAGGGCTTTTCATTTTTACAGATATTTTAAGATATTTTAAACTCATATGGATTTTAATTTCTTGCTACTAATAGCACATCATGAAAGAGGGATAGTTTATGCCACTAATAAAACATGAACAAAATAAAATAGCCTGGTAGGATATGGGTCCTAAGGAAACCCACATGGCTGAAATCTGGAGTATGGTAATAATTACACTGCATACTGTGAAGCTAAAAAACCATGTGTACAGTATGTTTACTATCTTTAAAAACTGATGTGCTCCTGTTTTTTTATAAAGCAGATTTAAGCAAGAAGCATCAAATGTAACTGACAGACACATCTTAATATTTAGTCCTCTGTATGAAAACCAGACTGCTGCTCTCCTGTTTGTACTGTTCTAAACTTTTTATATAAGCGCCTGTATTTAGGCTCATAAATGTTATGTCTGGCTGCCATACCATGAAATGCAAAGAGATTTGAATTTGGTATGCATTTATTTCTGTTCATTATCACAGGATCATCTATATTTATAGAGGAATAGAAGTTTATATATATATATACATATATATATATTAAATACCATATTTTTAATTTCTCTGAAATAAACTGAGGTTTTATACAAATGAACTTGTCCTTTTTAAATGTGCCACATTCTATTTAATATAGTCTGCATTGTTTTGATATATAACAAAAACATATATATATATATTTTTCTTTTCTTTTTTAAAAAAAAACCAACTACCCACATTTACACTACAAGCTAAAATTCTGTATAGGAATGCATTACATGGCTCCATTCTAATGTCCAAATCAGTCCACATTACTCTTTAAAAGCACTATTATAAATCTGATCCCGGATATGGTTATTGTTAATGGCATGACTGTCCAAAATTGGTCTGCTTTATAGCTGGAGAAAAATGAAGTTTTGCAAATTTTGTTTAGAGAAAGAAAAGGTTAAATTAGAAGAATCCTTTTAGACTTACTGCTTCAAAACAAATACATAAAACATTTCTCAATGTTTATAAAATAAAAGCAAACCTCTTTGTCAGATGTCCTTGTAAGTAAGCAGGCCTTTTATGTTTTCTAGGAGGAGTTGAATGTTTAGTTAATTCAGATAAGTAAAGCTGGTACATGAAAGTACTGCAACTAGATCTATGAAAAAACTATTCATTCTAAGCATTTCCAGAACAATTTCTCCTTATATCTTCCAAAGTACATGCACTTATTTTTCATTAGGGAATAATTGGGAAAATCTGAGAGTTCTTGTTTTCCTAGTGTTTTGAGTAGTTTTGTTACACAGAATTCTAGCGATATAAATTATTTGTGACCCAAAATACCCCAGACAAATGGCAAGTGATGTGTGTTTAAAATGATGGCACCAAAACATAAAGATTAGAGTCGATGTCTTTACCCTTGTTTACACAGAGATTTGTGATCAGAATGTTAATGATCTGTAGTTAATTTTTGTGGTATTTCATTGACTCATAGAATTGGAAGGGGCCTCATAGAACATCTAGCGCAGCTGCCCGCCCCCCTTTGGTGCGGACACCTCTTTTTTGATTTATTTAAGCATAATACACTGTCCATCTTATTTGCTTTAAAAAAAAAAAAAGAAAAAAAGAATAGTAGTAGTGATGAGCTCCAGTAGCTTAAGCCAGGCTTCTCCAACTTTATTAGAAGTGTAGTTCCTTTTTGGTCAGGTGAATAGCTATAACACATGAGGTATTTTTTGCTGATTGTTGCTTTGATGGTGAATTTATTTGTTAATCATTAATTTCCACACTGCAGAAGAATCCAGGTGATTTAGTAATTAACAAAAGATCTGCAAAGTTCTATATGAAGCAGACTCATGATATTCTACCTGTGTTATAATTTGTACCAGAAAAAAATCAGCTGTCACCTCTCAGAGATTTAATCTGATTCGGTATGTCTGGTGTTAGCATTATTCAGTGTGCATTTTTTTTTCTTTTTTACCAAATATGCAACAGTATTATATGCTATGAAATAACTAAGGTGGTCTGATACTAGGAAGCTACATTTTATAGATTATTTTTGCTTTTCTTGTTCACTTGCATAGCTTGCAAAATTGAATCATTTGTAATGGATCAAAGCTATCAGTGAATCTTACAGTACTGTCTCTCTTTGCATTTACTTTTTATTTGTATTTTAATGTACCTATTATTGTAATATTTAGGTCTCTTCATAAGAAATATGAAGTTGCTTTTTGTGAGTTCATTAAAATCGGTATCATTTTGTTATTTAAAAAGTATCAAAGGTAGTTCTAGGAGATTTAGATAGGCAGCTGGTTTCTAACAAGCGTCCTGTTGAATTGGCATATCTGAGTAGGGTGTATCAGAATATAAAAAGATATGTTACAAAGTTACCTTTACAATCAGAAAAGAGAATATAACAAAAGCAATATCGTAGCAAAGTTTCAAGTGGTAGATTTAAGAATATTTGCAAAAGCCATTCTTTAATCCACAACCATGCTCTTCCCATAGAGTGAAATGGCTCTATAATGAGCACTCATGCAGACACAAAATAAGCATGTTCCTATAGTTCTCTCTCTATAGAGGGCAATATGATAGCCCAGAGAACTATAGATGCTGAGCTACAGTTCCTTCCTTCCATCAGAGCAGCACTGGTTTTATATAATGTCACTTTTGCAGCACATGGAGAAGACACTTGCAGTTTTCATAACAAATTCAGTTTTTATAACAAAACAGAAAAAAAATCTGTTTTTAAGGAGTTATTTTTAACAATTTCAAAACCTGCCCATTTACAGAGGATACTTAAAGCTAACCTTTTTTAAATGTTGCATTCAAATAGGCCACACTTGACTAAATGTAGTGCCTTTTTGTATCTTTGTAGCCAGATATCTTCTGCAGTTTTCAAGTGCCCTTACAGGTCTTTTTGGGGATAAATTGTGATAAGCAATCCCAAATATCAGGGGGCCTTACAATGTGTACTGGTGTCTTATTGCAGCTTTTATATTTAACTTTGAAAACAAGCTACAGTTGTAATAATTGCTAGTATAACCCACAGCTACTATCAATTTTAGGACCTGATTCTTTATTTACTATGTTGCATTACAAGGAGTCCTATTACTTTCAAAAGCCCTATTAATTTCAATATAAGTCCAATATTTCAAAGAGTAATAAACTACTCCAAGATTTGAGTAAGCATGGCAGAATCTGGTCTAAGTATTTAATAATAACCATAGGATTTTATTGCCTTTAGGTAAAATTTTCTCCACCCATGTCCCATATTTAAGTGTTTTAGGCATAAATGCTGCAATCCTGAACCCACTAAAGTCAGTGACAAAACTTCCATTGGCTTTAGTGATTGAAGATCGCACCTAAAGGAGCAAAAGTCTTATTAAAAAATCAGTAGGATTTAGGCACCTAAGTGCCTAAACCAGATGTTTCTGTCTCTGAAATGCAGTGGAGTTACCTGTTGATGGGTCATACCGTTCCCTGTTTTTGACAATGTTTGAAAGCTTGAATATTATTAATGGAATTGTCAGTTGGGTCTGAGTTAGCTACAGCTACAGAGTCAGGTTTTCTGGTTTATTTCTACTGTTGTAATGATAAAAGTAAATAATTGGGAGGGGGTGGGGGGGTTGACCTACAGAAGTAAGGAAACTGACATAAGGCTGCCATTTTATCTTTATTTGCCCTCTAGTGTCCAAATGCTATAACAGCAGTGTAGGTAACCTTCTAAAACTTAAGGAGGTCTAGGTGATGCAACATAATGCAGCCCTCTCTCTCCATGTCTTGTTAGTTTTTTGTTAGCCTTTTTTACAAAAACAAACAAACTAAAAAACCCTCTGGCATGGTAATAGTTCTTACCAGCTCTGGTCAGCATTAAGTTCCCATTGTGTTGGGCATTCTGTTAAGTAGCTATTGCTAAGGAATGTGGGTCCTCTGAACAGCTTACATTCTAAGGCTCCAGACTCACTATCGGTAAGGTGCATGCTTGCATTAGAATCTGGAATTGGTTCCTGCCTTTGGATATTTTAGTACTGGCATGCAACACTCTTAATCTTGCTTATTGTCCATTGCAGTTCCCCAGCTGTGTGTACAAGATACATAAGGATTTGCATGAGAAGGCAATGCTGAGTTCTTTTTGCCTCAGCATTAAATAGGATGAGATTCCAGTCTCACATTTATAGTACAGAAAGTGACAATAAACACAGTTTCTGGAGTTCATTATCTGTTTTTTAGCTGTAGTCATCCTGCATCCAAGGAGGAGGTTGGACTATATGACCCTTGAGGTCCCTTCCAACTCTAGTTTCTATGAGTATCCCAGCATTTGACTGATGTATCAAACAGTAATTCTAGTAAGTGTGTCTTGTAAGCAAACAAAAAAAAAAATCTTCCAAAAAGTTCAGTCTTTAACAAAAATTAATTGAACTTTAGCTAGGAAACAAAGTCCTACACACCTACCGAGATCTGTATCAATTAGTAAACTGATAAGTAATTCATAAAGAATTAAATGGCAAAATACTCTTATACAAATTTTCTTATATGAAAAATCTCAGAAAACAAACCTAAAACAGGCCTTTAACTACAGGCATATAAGAGAGAATACAGTTTTGATAACTGAGTCACAGTCTTTTGCTTTCTAAAACATTGCATTAGACTATATGAAATTATACTTTGTATTTTTAATGTCTGGAGTCTCCATGTTTCAGACTTCAACCTTTTAAAAAAAATTAAATTTCCAAAAGTAGAATGGACTGCTGTCAAAGACAAAGGCTTGCCTCTGCTTTAACGATAAGCAGTGCTTTCTTGTTTAAATGAGCCTGACGAAATCTTGTTTTTAAGTCAGGCAATTCTGTGTGAGGACCAGTATCCAGGTCCCAACGCCACACTGAAGAAACACAGTTTCATGGATGTCCCAAACACCATTGAAGGTTAATATTAATATCACATTCATTTACCTTACCATCCATTACTCAGATGATTTCTCCCAAGCACTCTAAAGTTTACTTGTAACAAGAGAAAGTGAGAAACCTAGTACTCTGCTATTGTGAATGCGCTTTTATTCAATTTTCAGCTGTGTAAAATATATATTCATGGTGGAAGACCTAAATATAGTTTTCACAGCAGTTGAACCAGTATGATTGCCTTAAGCATTTGCACTAAAACTTAATTCTGTGATGAGTAGCTATATTGTTGATGACAAACATCCAGAGCTATACTGTTGTATCTCCAGGACTTGGGAGGTACCACAAATCATACGGATTTTACTCATGTTACCATGATGTCATCACAACCTCTTGGTGTGGCTTCCATTAGCCTTGTTATTCAGTTCCAGTATTGCTTTATTAGAACATACTGCATTTTATCATGTGTACTAGATGCATATATATAATGGTGACAACATACAGCCACAAGGCTAGACGTTTCATGGCCTAAAACCTTAAGATGGAATCTTTTTCCTTTCCATTCTTGCACATTTCTCATAAATTGAAGATTTAGTATGCGTTAGAGCTGGTTTATTGTTACAATTGAAAAATGCAGCTTCAACAACCTTTTTTGAAGAAAAAAAAAGTTAGCATAGAAATTGTTTTGCTTTTTTTTGTTAGTTTTGAAATGGAAATTGTTGCTATTTCCAGTTTTCCAACTTGGAATGCTGACATTCATAATCCAAAACAATGTTGAAGGGATGGGAGCAGCTTTTTTTGCTTGTTGAAACAAAATATTCCAAAAAATGTCAGTATTTATTAATTTTTCTTTTAATTTCAGCATTGTTTCTGATTTGGAGCAAAAGAAAACAGTTTATGTTGTTGTTTAAACTATTACATTTTTCAGTTATTCCTTAGGCTATTGCCTTGTATATCATGTACAGTCTAAATTCCACTATATGAATCTTACTATGGACATAGACTTATGGTTAATGAATTAACAACACCATGTTTTTTATGTTTGTCCTGATTCTATGAATTAGCTTTATTATGTTACAGGTAAGTCATTACTGTGCACATTGACTGAGATAATAAAGTACTGTACAAAAGTATGGCACAGAGTATATCCAAAGGAGTGTACAGTGTGGATACGATACCTGTAAACCAGTTTAAAGTCATGCAAAATCAAATGTATCCTCACTGGCTGTTTGTATCCAAGTGGGCCAGTGAGTTCGTGGGGAAGGTATTCCACCCTGCAATAGGCCAGGTAGTATTTCTCCTACCACCTTGTTTCCTAGATTGTGATTTTGTTTCCAGCGATCTCCATGAATATTTCACTGGCAAAAGTTCTGCTGGGAATAGAACAAATGAATGAATGAGCACGTTTCTTTGGTGTCACACAGTTCTCCCCCCTCCCCTTTCCCTTTGGGTGGAGGCTGTGCTTGCTACATCCTCCCCACATTGTGCTACCAAAGGAACAAAAAAACACCTGCCTTGCCAGCTTGCAGTGAGCATGTGATGGGCTGCAGAAGTCCCCAATAGGTTTCTGCAGATCCATGAGAAATTGTGAGAGTTGGCACTGGTCCATTGCTCCAAAACCGTTTGGAAACTACTGATGTCCAGGACAGAAGGGATGGAACGTACAAGTAGAGTGAGCAATGTAATGGATGGCAAGTCTCATCAGCTTGACAATTTCTTATATGTCCAGGGGTAGAAATTTTGAGGGATTTTCCTTCTTAGAGTGAGGGTTTAGCAAGGGGGAGGGAAGAGAGGAGTGAAAACAACAAGGCAAAGACAGGGGAAGCATGGTGGAGTATAGCTGAGGCGAAAGGTCTGAGAGAAAGGGGCAATGAGGGGCGTAAAGCCAGTAAGAACAGGGAAGAATATCAGCAGTGGAAAGGGAGGGGAAACGCTGGTGGCATCGGTCTCCACCAGCCTCTACTGCTTTTGTTGGTTGCAGGTTTCTTCCACCTCCAGAGTTGTCAGACTCAATCCTTCTAAGCCTTTGTTCCCAAGCCAAAAGGACTGGTAAGGGCAAGAGTGAATGCTTTTCATGGGGCAAAACCAGACATCATAGTAGCCCACCTTAGCCTGGGACTCACCTGTATGTTTGCTCTGTTGCTGCCTTATGTTTGCATGCATCTGTCCCAGGGCGAGCTGCCAGCTGCTACGGGGTGCATGGGTGGTGGAGGTCAGAGATGCAGTCCAAGCTAAGGCCTGACCGTCCAGGCTAAAGCAAGCTAATGGTCCCCCTCCTGTCTGTTTTGTGCCTGTGAAGCCCTGTTCTGAGGTGAGGTTGGTGAATCAGGCCCCCACTGTTGCCCTGGCCTCACTGAACAGCTGGCTGGGGGGGGGGCCTGGAGCTCCTCCAGGCCCCTCAATCAGTTGTTCGCAGCTGGGGTGAGCACACTCCTCCAGGCCCTCCAATCTGTTTGGTGCATGCACCTGGCCTGCCAAACAGCTGATGGGGAGTGCTCCTGGCCCCCACCCCCATTCAGCTGTTTAGCAGGCCGGGTGACTGCACCAAACAGTTGATAGGGGGCCAAGGAACACCTCCAATCAGCTGTTTGGTGGCAGCTCTTCCCAGAGGCCTTATCAACTCCCCTTCCCCCTG
>QEPC01007042.1:2023020-2075655 GCA_003113815.1 Sphenodon punctatus
GTGAACTAACCGAACGGCTGAACTGAACGGACGAACCGAACGCAGTCGAACAGAACAGCCGAACCCGAACTGCGATCTGTTCGCCCATACCTAGGAAATAATGAATGCTTTAACAGTGGGATGTAATGACTTACCTTGAAAAATGGCAGATTCTCCCTGACCTCAAGCTTTTAAGTCAAGATGGCATGTCTTTCTAAATAATTTATTTTTACAGTGCTCACCCACCAAATGGTGCTCAGAGGGTGTCACAAGCATACAAGACAATATAAAAACCAATTAAAAAACCATTTACAAGAGGAAGGTAAATGGGGAGGAGACAATACATTGAGAGAAACCAGCACTGGATCCTGAAGGATATGTTTTTTTAAAAGGTGAGGAGGGAGGAACTGAGGTAAACATCTGGAGGAAGTGAGTTCCACAATGAGGGGCCTGCTGAAGCAAAGACCCAATCCTCTACCGCCTTAAAGCGCAATGCTAGGATCTCCAAACGACAAGTGGTTTCTGGGTGCAGATAACCATCAGAGTGAAGTTCCAGGAGCAGGTCTCAAATGCAGTCAGGGTCTATGCTATTTGAGGTCCTGAAAACAAGCAGCATAGTCTTAAAATCAATCCACTGCTCTACAGGCAGTGTAATATGATCATGGCCACAGCTGCCCAGCTGTGTTCTGAGCAAGTTGCAAATGACAGATAAGTAACAAGTTGCAAGTGACTAGAAGTCCATAGAAGAGGGAATTACAAAATCAGAATCCTCTTATCTTCCCTTCCTCAAATGTCTTCCCTGAGATGGAGTGAAAGTGGGTAGATGCAACAGGAACTGCTCACAAGTAAATGGTTATGTCTAAATGCAGCTACGTCTATATACAGTCCCCAATTTGCTAGGCCATGACTTAGCCACGATGAACTATCAGTGGAGGTGGGAGAAATGCCAAGGACCCTGGTACTGCTCCTGATGCTGCTGTCTAGTGGTCCTGGGCTGGGGGGTAGCAATGCAAGCAGTCATGGAGAGTGGACTAGAAGTTAGTCTCTGCCCCCGCTTCAGTGGGGAATTCTCTACAGCAGCAACACAAGAGGTCATGGGGAGTGCATTGGGGGAAGCCCCTTGTGTACTTCTTTACACCACTTCAGTTTCTACCCTGGTTCCAGGAGGCACCAGACCGCAGTGGCAGGAACACCACTGGGCCTCCCAACACTTCTCGTGCCTCTGTCGCTCAGTGCCCCCTAGGATCAGCAAGCCCTCCCATACAACAGCTTGGGGGTAGCCGCAGACTACCTACCTACAAGCTTTTACGACTAACAGTAAAACACAACAAACAAATCTACATGATTGTGATTTCCCCTGTTGACAATCCCGATTGCAGAGCTGTTGTGACATCTGAAACCACCCTGGTGGGGACTGACGCTGCCTCTCTTGTGCAGTTGCAGGTGCAGCTAGCCTGCAACAAACATGCACCAGGTTGTGACCATCTGTGCTGGGTGCACGGTAGTCTGAGTTTGTGGAATGATAGTTACCCATTAGCCCCAAAAGTTTAAGAACCACTGTATTAAGCTGCTGCTAGGATAAGCAAAATAACAAAGTATCCCATGTAGTCTCTATGTCTGCACTGGGTAAATCACTTACTTATAGACAAGGTGGATATCAAGTCCATAAATATCAAGGCAACTTGTTAAAAAACAAAGTTGTATTTGTTTAGAGTGTTCTTCTTTGGAAAGGCTTTTGTTCAATTCTCATTAAAATTTAGTGCATGTCCTGATGCTTAAAATGACTCTTCATCAGCGCTTATTTTTTGTCACGGTGCCTCTTCCAGATGCTATTACCAGGGGTGTAGCAAGGTGGGAATGGACCCTGGTGTAGCAGATGGATTGGGCCCCAGTGCAGTGTATTATAGTTACACCCCTGGCTGTCACTGCTGCTGCTCTGCCTGGTGGCTGGATGCAGACAAAGTAGCCCTGTGGTTCTCTGGAGCCACATCCCCACTCCCCAGAGAGGGCTAGGGCTGAGCATCTGTGTCAAACAGCTGTTCAGAAGCAGCAGTAGTTGAAGCCCCAGTCTTTACCCTGAGTAAGGCCCTGGCAACAGGGCTGGCAACAGGGTGGTCTTGGGTGATGGCTCTGGGCCCTGGTTCTTTCTGGGGGACCTGCAGCAGCCCCTGCTTACACCAGGACAGGGTGGAAGCCCCACCCCACTCCCTTCCAGGGACCCCCAGCATGACCACCTTCTGGGCCCCAAACATGACCACCTTTTGTGCCCCACAGAGGGTGCCTCCATGAGGGCAAGGCCACAGGGGAGGGGCTACTAGGACCATCATATTTTATCTTTGCCCTGGGCCCCACAAATTCTAATTATGTGTGGGAACAAGGACTGGTAGAGAGGGGGGGGGGAACTGGCCGGGGCCCCTCCCGCCCCTCCCAATACACTCATGGTTCCAGGAAAATGGGGTGGGATTTCTGGTGTAGACATGAGCCCTGACCAGCACATCATTATATAATTTATTTCCCCCCCCACCCCAAAAAAAAATTAAGCATTGCTCTTCTGGACACCTTGATGTCAGATCCTGAGATCAGTTCTAAACACCTTTAAGTGTGTTAACAATGTCCACTTTATGGCTTTGGACAAGTTAATAGGTAAACTTGTAAGCTGCGGATTCCTTTTTTTTTTTTAATTCATTGAGGAACATTGACAAAACTGCAAGCATATGTTTCTGCTGCTAAAGCTTAGCTTATCACAGTTTGAAAATATGGAAAATCAATTACATGCTTTGAATTACTCCCTTTTCTGCTATAAAAAGAATTTCTTCATTCTTTCAGGGTAGTGTACACTTTGTAACATCCACCACTCGTGCAGGCTGTTAGGACTTTCTGCTAAATTAATGCACTCCAAGTAAACTAAACAGAAGGCCTCTGGAATGCTAAGCATCCACTTTCTCTTCTGTTGTGGCTCTGCTGCAGCTTGGGAACCCTCAGCCTTGTTGCTACAACATCTGGACAACATTTGGGGTTGTCTCTCAAGTACACGGGTGTGCACCTCCGGTGAATTTCAACTTTCAACATCTCTCTGCCTCTAATCTATATTTAATGTTTCATGACTAGTAGTCAAAGAAACTTCAGCTAAATATCAGGTTGGAATGAAAATGATCCTTGGGAAAACATTCATTTTCAGCCTTCGTCAGCAAAGTATCTTTGACAGATGTTCCCTGGAGATTTGTAGCCCATTCTCTCGCAGTAATAATAATTAAGACTCGTGATTACTATGCCCACATAATCAAAGATCGCTTCATAAAATGTGCTCCCTAAGGGGAAGAATTATCTGTTCCTTACTGGATGTCAGTCATAAGGATCAGCACCCCGAGGGATCTCAAGTCTTTTGCTTGCCCTTTTCATTACACTGTTGTTAGCATTGTGTTACTTCATATTCTTCTCAATGCAAATGAGTAGGTAATCATGTGTAAATCGTGCCCTCCAGAAGGCACATGTGGTGAGTTTTCTCCCCCCAAATCTACCACAGGGATTTCTCACATGGAACATAATTACATCTCTGCCATATGGGCTCATTTATATTCTATTACAGGTTAAGCTAATACGACTCAGAAATATGCTAAAAATACCTCAAAGTATTACAAGCACTGTCAAAACACATGTCATTTCTTGCCTGCCCGTTTGATTGCTACTGACTTTATATTTATCTAAGAAACCCTCAGAGCCAAGAAACTTTAGTAAAACAAAACAAGATCAGTTTTATGGTGTCCGGTCTGCAATCAAGATTGTAATTCTCTGCAATGTTTCACTCGTTTTGATTTGTGGTAGTTAGATCAGTCATGGGGAAGAAAAAAAACAACCCACCCAAGTCTGAAAAACCTCACTCAACGAGATATTTACCTGAGGTTTTACCCTGGTAGGCGATAGGTGTCCCAGGAGGTGCTGAATACGGATTTCAGATGTGTACTTTTGTCATTTTTTCAAAGTGTATCCACTTTGTGTTTGATGTAATTACTTTGTCTTGATAGAGAAGTATCTGCAGTTCACAAGTGCAGTAAAAAGCTATGCGGCCATGGGAGAGAGAGACCTTTTGAACAGCAAGCCTTCACCTTTGCAAGGCAATGAGCTAATGTAGCAATAGGTCAATAGTGAAAAACTGGCGGGACAAACAATGACCTTGTATTTCGTAGTCAGGACTCCTTACACTGTGTTCCATGTTACCATGACACTCAACAGCGTTTTTATTTAAACTTAGGTCAGCATTTTTCATCCTACCTAAAATTGGATCCACACATGGATTTCTTAAAAATTAACACCATGAAATTCTATATGCTTTTATCAGATTCTGGCTGCAATTCACAATCCGCTTCAATTGAGTTAGTGGTTGTGGATTGCAGTTTTAGGTTATACTGTGAACATTGAAATATGTGAAGTAAAATATAACTTGCTATATTTACAGCTGTAACTTTAATATGTAAATTATAACTATAATATGTGAATAACTAGAACTATAGTTATAGGCTAACATGTAAATAGTTATTCATTATAGTTACTATAATGGGTGACTAATATGGGACTCATGACTAACTACAATATGTGAATAACTCTAACTCTGTGAATAGTTGGCTTGACTAGGCACTCATGCTAGCTTAACTCCATTGATTTCACTAGAGTTGCACCCCATCTACACACCGGTGTGAGAACAGGACCTGCCAGTCTGTCTCATAGTTTTGTTTGTAGAGTAAAGCTGAAACAAATATCTAAAGCAAATACCAACTTTGATTAATTTGGTAGATTCAAATCTATTTCTAGTTTTTAAATTTTTGATTGGTCCATCTGTGTAATGTAATTCAGCAATCACATTCACAATCAAAAACCCTACCAAACTGTACCACCAAAGTGAACAAAGTACTGAATGTGGAAATACCAAAGTGACCATAGTATCAAAAGCAAAATACCAAAGTGATTGAAGTATTGAAGTTAACTAGAGAGTCACGCTAGCTGCTCTCTTAAAGGGCCCAAGGCCCACAGGGTCTCTGCCCTGTCAGAGACACAGTGATTGGTGGATCTCTGGAGTGAAGGGTTCAGTGATTATCTAGGCCCTGCTAGGGGCTAGATAGTTAAAAGGCAGGACCACTTCCCATTCTCAATACCAAAATTTAAAAGCCACTTTTTGAATAAATTGGTTTGAGGGTTTTAAAAAAATAATAATTAATTGTGTGTTTTCATTTGGTGGAATGTTTAGGGGCTAGTACTTTGAAGCAGTTACCTGATCAGTTGAACTGCCCAGCTAGGGACGGCCTTACCGCATTGTGGACCTGCAGGGTGGACTTGCAAAGGCTGTGTCCCCCTCTCACAGTGCCTAATGTGGTGGACCAATCTGCTGGCATGTCTGGCTGCTGCTGCTCAGACGGGCGGGCGTCAGTTGCCACACACTTTTTTGGCTTGCCCCGCACAGAGCACTCTGGATTTCCCAGCAGTGCACCATGAGTGGGTGTTGCATGGCTCATGGAAGTGCATATTCCCACATACCACCTTCAGATGCGTGGTTGGATGAGTGGCTTCTGGGTGGCTGTGCATGGTAGCATCTCATTTAAAAACACCCTGTGTGGTGACTTTCTCCTGCAAATCCCTCCTAGTCCTTCCCCAGCTCCTGCACTGTGGGACAGCCCCTTCCTAATCTGCCTAGGATTGACTTTTGTGGTGTGACCCATGTAGACCCAGACTACATTGGAGTAAGTCATTTCTAGGAGAAATGTTAATGCTCTCATTTGAAAAAATGGGCTCTGATCCACACACCACTTACAGTATGGGCTCCAATGAGACTGCTCCAGAGTAAGTGGTTTGTGGATTGCAGTCTCAGTCTTTAATATTCAAGCTGATGTTTCGACTGATTCATCCCTGGGATGCACATTTGTGTTTGTGGTTACACTTGGGCCTGCCTTGTCATGTTAACTGGTGCTGCTAATGAATCTGAAAACCTTTGCTATTTGGTGAGAACTGCTTGTCACTAAGCTCTGCAAATGCCTTGCAAATGATTACACATATCTTCCTCAACCCAACTAGCACACCTTGTCTATATTTTACACTGGTATTATTTTAATTTTGTTTGTTTGTTTGTTTTGTTTTGATTTATATCCCTCTCTATCCCCAAAGGCTCACGACAGCTTATAACAAACACATAAAATACAAATATACAATAAATAATTAAAACCCTACAAAACTAAAAACACCCCTGTAGCAGGGAACAGTCCTGTGCGGCTGCTGCCTCTTTAAGTGGGGGTTGAGGCTGCCAGCCAGTGGGCTGTGCACATGTGCATGGGTCTGGGGGAAGCTAGCCCATGCCAAGGAGCCATCCTGTGAGAAAACAGGCTTGGTCCTAAGGTGCCAGAGTAGTCAGGACACTGGCCCTTCAAGGGCAGTAGTGCTGTGCTGTGGGCCATGCCCACTCCAGCTACATATGGGATTGGAAGGCAGCGAGGAAGGCAGTCTCTGCCTTGGAGTTGAAGGAGCAACATCTCCCTGGAGGAAGCTTGAAGGAGATCCCTCTCACTTCCAAGGTGCTGAAGACTGGAGAACCAGAGGAACTAGGTACTGAGGAGAGGCTGTGCCCAGGAGGAAGGCTTGGTCAGAGCCTGGGGCTTTGAGGCCAGGCTGGACTTTGGGGGCTGATGTTGGGTTGCTTTTGAGCCTGTAAAAGATTGACCTGGGCCTGCAGGGTGGAGGCAACTGAGCTGGCAGCCCCAGGGATTGTATACACTGAGGCCGTTTTTAGACGAGCGCGGCGGTGCCCGCGCTTGTTTTCAAAAAAGCCGGCAGCCTGTTCCACACGTGACGCTGCCGCCGAATACGCGCATGCGCGGCCGACTTGCATCCATTTCCGGCCGCGTATGACCAGCCTCGATCGCCGACCTGGTCAGTTCGCGCCCGGAAATGGATGCGCGTCGGCCGCGCATGCGCGTATTCGGCGGCAGCGTCACGTGTGGAACGGGCTGCCGGCTTTTTAAAGAAACAAGCGCGGGCACCGCCGCGCTCATCTAAAAACTGCCTGAGTCTAATAAAGACTCTGTATGTGTTATCCTCTGGACAGCTTGTGTTGGGTCCTATAGGAGGGTACTCCCTCACTTGAAGGGGGATTCAGCTGAGGCTTGGGCTGAATAGGCATGGCAGTGGGGTAGAGCTAATGCCCCTAAAGAGACCCCAGCACCCCCATGTGGCCCTGGGAAGACCCCCCGCCTGCTACAATCTCCATAGTCCCCCCCCCCCAATATGTCCTTGCCCATTGAATGCCTGGCCAAATAAAAAGGTCTTGCACTACCTCCAGAAGACATTAAAACCAGGGCTTAGATAAACCTCCAAGGGAAGGCAGTTCCAAAGTTGTGGGGCAGCCACTAAGAATGCTTTTCTGTGGGCCTGAGTAATATGAAACTGGACTGTTGATGGAACCCTCAAGAGGGCACCCTCAGCAGATCTTAAGGGCCTCAAGAGGTGGGTCACCGTATTCTGCACCAGCTGCAGCCCCCAAACAGTCTTGAAGGGGAGCCCCACGTAAAGTGCATTGCAGTAGTCCAGCCTCGAGGTAATGAAGGCATGGATGACAGTGGCCAAATCCACATTGGAAAGAAAGGGATGCAGCCTTCTCACCAGATGGAGTTGATGAAAGGCATTCCTGGCCACAGGTGCAACCTGACCTTCCAGGTGCAGCTGAGGATCTGAGCACTCCAAGGCTACGCACCTGAATAGTGAGGAGAGGCAGGACTCCATCAATGATGACCGTCCCAATCCCCTCCCCACAGGGGCGGCCAGCCATCATCACCTCAGTCTTGTCTGGATTCAGCTTCAGATGGCTCACTTGCATCCAGCCCCCAATAGCAGCCAGGCACTGGGTAAGCACCGAGACTGCAGGGCCTGGGTCGGATGAAAAGGGTAAGTAGATCTGGGTGTCATCCGCATATTGAAGACAACACCCCCCAAATCTACGCACGACCTCGCCCAGGTATGCTGATCTGTGTATCTGTACCTGTATAAATGAATGCAAAATATCACAAACTCTGCCCACAGGATGCCAAATGAAACCCCCCCCCACTAATTAGTTCTTCACTGCCACTGCACACTCCCTGCTTGTCGCTGTCCCCACACTTACCTGGGCCTCCAAAGAGCACTGAGCAGCAGGAGTAGTGGCAGGTATCAGGGAGCACCAGGGAGCCACTGCTGCTCCTGCCACTGCTACTCAGTGTTTCTAGGTCCCACCGCTGCCTCTTGCTGCTCCCTTGGATGCCTGCATGGAGGCAGGCCCTAGGGAGCAGCAAGGTTTTAGAGCTTGCAGTAGAAGTGGCCGTGGTGGCAGGCCCTGGGAGCAATGAGCTGATACTTCTGGGATCTTCCATCACCAGCCCTGCTTCAGTTGCTGCTGCTGTTGCTCCCCAGGACCTACCATCGGTCTGCTAAGCTCCTCTTCTCCTCCAACAACCTGCGGGCAGCCACTGAGTATACCAGCAACTACCCAGGAGCTGTTGGCCATACACATGTATACACAACCTGGTACATGCGGAGGATTGATGGTGTAGGCAATCCTCATCATGTACCAGGTATCCCATGTAATACCACCCTTGAATGCTAAGCCTTATAGGATCAATGACCTAGAACTGAACTTATTAAACCTACCCTATAGAGATTTCAGTGGGACACTTCTGGAGTAGGTGATGCGAGGATTGCAGCCACTGCCTTCTATAATCCGAAGGAAAGGGGAAAGAGAGAGCAGTAGGATTTCAAAACTGAATTTCATATTAGTCAAATTCACCCAATTTGAATTGGGTCTGATGAAGTGGACACAAAGTATTCTTCCCTGCCACTTCATCTATCCATTTTGGATTTTTTTTGTTTGGTTTGTTTTTACTTTTATTTTGGTCCTTTTGCTTTGGATATCTGCATTTTTTGACAGCCATCCAAATAATGGAATTTTGAAACCGAAATTACTTTGATTTCCCCCCAGTCATTTTGGTATCTAAAACAAACTATCTAGACTTGAGTAAATAAATTTCATTTCAGGTGCAGATATTTATTCAAATATATACCCAAATATGCAAATAAAAAATCTACTGTTCATTTCACCTCTAGAGAGTATTCACCACAGTAACCTTAGGCAATAACATAGAATATGCTCTTTAAATGCATAATACATATTCTAATACTTTGGAATGTTCTTTGAGAGGTTATAATGAAAGGTGTTCTAGTAATGCAAACATTAAACAATTAAAATATTCTTTAATTATGCTTCAGAAGAAGCATTCTTCAGATAGGGAACCTGAAGTTCTATGAAGAGGAAGTCTAAATCAAAGCCAAGAACAAAACTCGTATCACCTGGCTATTCCTGTACATTAAGCAGAACAGAATGTCATCTTTCCTCCTCTAGGAAAGTGCAATCACAGAACATCCCCATTTTTGAGAGGTATTGCTTTAAAATATTTATCTAACTCTGCTTGGTATTCCGTTCTCCCAAAGGAAGTTTGTAGCACAGAATATTTTAACGCTTGCTTCTAAATATGTCTGGAAGGAGGAAAAATCCTACTTTTCATACACTGAAAGCCAAAGGGAAACAGGAATTCAGTCTCCGAACACAGAACTGCCCTCGAGTAGATTCAAGCTTAAAATTCAGGCTCTGTTGTTGCTGTACTGTGATGAACTTGGCTTCCATATATAGATTGCCATCTTTTCTTTGACAGTGATCTTTGCTATACAGAAGTATGTTTTAAGCTATGTATTTTTTAACAATATAAAACCTGCTAACATTTTCTGACATGAGTCTGCCATTCACATAATCTAATGGAAGTCGCTGTGCAATAAGATTTTATCACCTAGCCACATATTTTTATGTGTTTAAATAGTTCATTCTCAAAGTTGCCTGCAATCAGCATTTTAATTATATACTTAAATCAGAAGTATTGTAATCTTCAGTAACTGTCATCTTTGAATGTTAGACCCCTTGTCTCTCCCTCTGTTCCCCTTCCTATGTCTCTTCCCCAGCTCCTGTCTCTCAGATTGTAAGCCCTAGGGACAGGGACCGTGTCTATTTTATTACTTTGTAAAGTGCCAGGTACACTGCTGGCGCTATATAAATGTTTGATAATAATAATAATGATAATTAATAATCTTCAAATGGTGCGCTGAGCAATTACCAACGCAATTTCAGGAGCAGCCTAGGATTCATTTATTTTCTTGTTTGTTGGTAGGCTAGCTATAAGAGAAATGAGTAGCCTCACCTTTTAAGTGAGATGAATATGTGCCCTTAGTGAGATCTGTGGGAGCTAGGGAGCATTCACACAGACACTTTCTCTGTCCAGAGCAAGGGAGAAGCTCACATGTTAAATCTCTCTGTGTTCCAAGCTGTGAGGCAGCACAGTCCCAATCTGCCTACATGAGCCCCAGTTTCTCCTCAGCCAAGCGTGCCATGGACAGATTGGGCTGCAGCCAGTGGAGGCTGCTACCAGCAGCTCTTGTTTCTCCCTGGCCAGAGAGTGGTTTGCTGCCAAAACAAACGCGATAGCAGCATATTGGGAAGCCATGGCGGACATGGTCCAAGCCAGGTCCGGCTGCAGAACAAATGTGCCTGCAGCTGGGGTCTGAGGAGGGCAGGGAGAAACATGAATGTGTGGTCAGCTGGCCCTGCCCCTGCCCCTGCACTACACCCAGTATCTTCTCCCCCCCTGGCCAGAGAGTGGTTTGCTGCCAAAACAAACGCGATAGCAGCATATTGGGAAGACATGGCGGACATGGTCCAAGCCAGGTCCGGCTGCAGAACAAATGTGCCTGCAGCTGGGGTCTGAGGAGGGCAGGGAGAAACATGAATGTGTGGTCAGCTGGCCCTGCCCCTGCCCCTGCACTACACCCAGTATCTTCTCCCCCCCCCCCCGCCCCCATGAATGGCCACGGCAGTCCCTGACTCGGGCCGTGTCTGCCAGCCTGAACAAATGTGATAGCCCACTGTAGTCTGCCTTGCCCCCATTGGGGCCTTTGCCTGGGCTGTCACCTTGGAGGTTTTCTGAGGTCAGAGCCTGGGCTAGCTGCCAACATGGCCTGGGGCAATCCTGTGCCAACATCTGGCAGTGCCTGCACAGATGTACGGGTGAGGTCTGGTCCACAGCAGGTCACTGACAGATGTCCAAAGCAGGCCACAGCAGGTTGCTGACATGTCTGTTTTACCCTTAGAGCTTATTGTGGCTATATCATCACCCTCCTTATCCTCCAGTAGCAGCTTGGGTGTTGAGATTGGGGTTGATGACTACTGAGACAACAAGGAAGGCTACATGGTAGCCATAAACATGGGCATTTCCTCCAGATTTTTGAGGAGCAATTCCCCATACAGAGGGATGTAGCCAGATCTATATGTTTATGTTCACACAAACACGGGTTTGGAACCATGGCTATATGGCTAAGGTAACCTGACAGCTCCTTCAGAGCTAAGTAAAATGTCCCTGTATGGCTTCCGCAAGATTTTTTGGAAGATTTAGTCTGGGAGGCGATTATGAAACTGAAAGGCAACAGGGCTCCTGGGCCGGACTTTATTACTGTTGAAATTCTTCAGGCCATACCAAGGTGGTGGGCTAAGATCCTCTCCACCCTCTTTTTCTATCTGGGTGTGGAGGGTAGAATCCCCCATTCCTGGCTCCAGAGTTGCATTGTCCTGATTTTTAAGAAAGGGAATAAAAGTGTGATCCAGCTTGTTACAGGCCTATTAGTCTTTTATCTACAGTTATTTGCAAGAATGTTATTAGTACACCTGGAGCAATGGGTGGAAGCCGGGGCTCATGTTCCCCAGGAGCAATTTGGTTTTAAAAAGGGCAGTTCAACTAGCGACTGCTGCTACATCTTGTAACATCTCATACATAAATATATCAAGATTAGGAAAAGCAAGCTGTATCTCGTCTTTGTTGATCTGACTAAGGCGTTCGATACCGTCCACAGGGCATGATTATGGCTCAAACTGAAAAGATTGGGTATTGAGGGAAGGTTGTTAACCCCCCTCTCCCAACTATACAGTAACAATGAAGCAAGGATAAAAATGGGGAGGGGCCAGGGAATGAGTAAGGCTATCCTAATAAGGCGAGGTGTCCACCAAGGGTGTGTCCTGGTGCCTCTCTTATTCAACCTTTATCTGACCTGACAGACTATTTAATTGCTGAGGAGGTCCATGCCCCTAAAGTAGGCAAGGTCTATGTGCGATTTTTCCAGTTTGCTGATGACATAGTCTTGCTGTCACAAATGGAGACAGGGGCCCTGTTTTGATAATATTTAACTTGTGATTTTTTAAACTGTTTTATATTTGTTTTATATTGTTTTATTGTTGTTGGAAGTCACCCCGAGCTGTTTACAGGAGGGGCGGGATACAAATGCCATAAATAAATAAATAAACGAATAAAATATGATTCTGGGCTAAGGCTCCTATGTTGCCAGCCCACTGTTGAATATGAAAGGGGGGGGGGGGTCAAGAAGCTATATATGCCCTACTGCTCAGCAAAGCAGGATTTGGGGGACATGTAGACTCACAGACCACTCCTTTGTTTGGAACACAGCCACTCTCCTCTGTCTGAGCAGGCATGCTGTTGATGCTTTGTCATAACCAAGAGTGGCTGATACCTGGCTCATCCCTTTTTTCTGTTCCTGAGCTGGTTTGCTTATTTGCAAGTTAGTTTTACTAAGAGCTGGAACAAATTCTGGATTTATTTTTTTTATTCAGTAATATTGTTTGGATGTTTGCAGAGCTGCCCTAATATCTGCAACCAAAATGTTTCTTCACACATCTGTTTATTCAGGTATTTTGTTTCAGTTCCTTTGTTTATTTCATTATTTTGGTTTGATTATTCAATTATTTCACTATTTGTTTCAGCTGCTGCACATGTGCAATAGTACTAATAATGCCCAAATGATGCAACTGAAATACCTAAACAAGATTACCAAAATACTGAAATAACCTAAACACCCGAACTGAGATCTCTGAAATAGGTTTCCAATGAAACACAGATGAATAGGGGTTGTTATCCGCTTCATCTGTTTCGGTTCAGGTAGTGCAAATTTGTCCGATTGATTAATTTGCACAAATACTCTTTTCAGCTCTAGTTTGTTAGTCCAAAATGACTGGATTATTGGTTTTTGTAAATGTGGGTTGTCTCTTGTGAAGAGTATGCTACCACTGATTCTCTGGGCATTCAATATTATTCATAACTAACTTTTTTGCAGTTTGTGATTTGAAAATAGCAAAAGTGAAATACAGAGCCCAAATCGAATTATTGCTTAAGGAGTGACAAATTCAGTGTATGGGCAGGGAACAAGCAGAGCAAGTGATAAAGCTGTTGATTCAGATTTAACGTTAATTTTGATATCAAAATAAATACAATAATCAGTCCTGTATGCTTTGCAAGTAGCTGCCATCTGAGTACTTCAATGCCCTTTTATGAACAAGAATTGATTAAGCCTCCCCTGTGAGGTGGGTAAATATTATTTCCCCCATTTTTAAGGCAGAGAAATTGAGATGCAGAAAGCCTAAGGTCACATGAGAAGTCCGAGTGAGCAGGCAGTAGAATTCAGAAGTGATTTACAGTCCTGTTTCACTTTGCCACAAAGCCCATCCTTCCGGCTTGTGGTTTGGTCACAGCTAGGAGCAAATTCAGAAGGGAAGACTGGGGAGTCTAAACTGGAAAAAAAAAAAAGTGAATGTCTAGCCAAGAAGTCTGATAGCCCTATGAGGCTCATGATAATGAGCTCAATATCTTCTCCCTGCAGTTGTAGCTGGAGGACTGGGATCAGCAGCCTGAGTCCAAAATGCATTAAAAACCTTTTAAAAAATAATACTTAGCCTCCTGCCCAGAGGACCTTTCCCCTCATCTTTTCAAGGGTTTTCTGTCTTTGATCAACTATTTCAATCCATTTTTGTTTCTGTTTGACTTCAAATGCTGTCAGTCAAGGACAGCCCATTACACATAAAGAGGGTAAATTCAACTGCAGTGTAAGTGGATGCAAGACAAATTTGGTCCTACCGGAATAGCTGGAGTGTGGTCAAGAGGTGTCATGTTTCACTTAGGACTAGATGGATACCAAACAAGATCTTCATGGGTCAACTAAGTCCCTCATTTTGTGCTCCAGAGAAGTACCAAACGTTTGGGGGCAGAGCCGGTTTCAGGTCCATGGAAAAATGGTGGTGTGGCTCTCCCTCCTAACATAGGAATATTTGATGGACACACCCAGACTCACCCATTGGAAAAAGGAAAGTGTTACTGTAATTCATTTATATTCATTTAAACATAGCATCCCCTTCAGGGGCTGGAACCCCTTGCATTGCAGGCCTTGCAGACCCATATGTTACACACATGTGGTTATTTCTAGTTTACTCCTGTGTTTGCAAATTTGTTCTACTTCCCTCATATACTGGGGGCTATTGCTGCAGGGCCAGGCCCTCTACAGGCTTTGGCCTCCTGCATTTGAGGCTCTGTGGGCCTATATGTTATGTCAGTGCTTCTCACAATGATGTTGACATTTCAGGTTATTTATCAATTCTACTATTTGGGGGCCCCCAACCTGTGTGTGCTCACACAGTCTACACTTCTCTGAAGACAGCCCTGTTTGGAGGCAGAGAGTGGGGTCAATGCCATTGAGTTAAGGTCTGAAGAAATTATTTTTAAAACTTTGATTATTAAATTTGTTGATTAACAAGATAATGCTGAGCTACTGAACTGCTATTGGTACATTAGGGTAGAGTGTATTAATGTAAGGTTGAGTAGAAGACAGGACTAGGTGGTGGTGTGAGCTAATGATATGGCTTCAGCCTGTCATCCCTTACCACTCAAGTTCATATCCAAGCTTAGGTAACAATTAAAAATGAGTTTGGCTGATCTATCTTCCTTCCCTTTACCAAAGCACTGCTTGATTGGCAGTGGGTATTGGGGAGTGATTCCAGGCTAGAATGGCCAGTTGTCCATACTGGGTGATTTTACAGAATATGCTACACATGTGCAAGACCATGCTTTTTGTAACATGTACATATTGCAAGCATTTTCCTGTTACGTGTCTCCTACACAGTATTCACTTTCATACTGAAAAAGAGCCAGTGTGGCATAGTGGTTAAGAGTGCAGGACTTGGACCAGGAGGTAGGAGGAGGCCCCCGTTCATGTCTCACCTTAGTCTTGGACTCACTGGGTGACCTTGAGCCTGTCCCAGATCTCTCAGCCTTGCCTACCTCACAGGGTTGTTGTGAGAATGAAGAGTTTGGGTGTTTTTAGATGAGTGGGGGAATCTAGCGAATTGACAAATGTGTAACTTTTTAAAGAGCAGGGGAAGCGTTTACACGTACCAGAAGTCACCGACCGGCCGCCATTGAAAACAGTGGCACCCCGCAGCTCGTGCATTATTTTTAAAACTAGGTTTGTAAAGGTTTTACAAATCTGGTTTTAAAAATAATGTGTGAGTCGTTGGGTGCCGTTTTTGATGGCTGGTGACTTCCAGTACGTGTAAACGCTTCCCATGCAACTTTTTAAAGAGCAGATTTGTCAATCTGCTAGTTTCCTCTGCTCGTCTAAAAAGGCCCTTTGAGTTAATTAGTTGTTAATGTTACAGTTAATAAATTAAAGAAGTGTAAGCCACCCTGAGCCTAACGAATAGGGTGGGATAAAAAATCTAATCTATATCTATCTATCTACATACTAGCTGTTAACCTGTGATAATTCACAGAATAATAATTAATAATTAATAAGGAATGTTCACTTTGATTTACCTATGAGCTACAAAGGGTAGCTCATAGGTAAAACTACAAAGGGTAGAGGTGTACCTTTAAAACGTGCAACATATGCACGTTGCCTACCCCCTCTGATTGATCCCTACTGTGTCAACCTTACTTGCGAACTCCTTCAACTTGGGTGTGGTCAGAACAGCCTATTGTGACATTAGGAACAGGTGAACTGCAGCAGCAACTGCAGTTCTCTTTGCTTTACCTATGGGATGATGTTGGGTGGACCTAACTTCAACCTCGGTTATTGGTCATGGCCCTATAACCTTCAGACACTGAAGGGTTCAATGATCCATCATTTAAGACCTCAATGGGCCCTCTACAACTTAAAATAAAAATGTTTTAGGCTAGAACAACTGACCAACCAACAGGCAGACATTAGAATTTTATATAGATATATTGCTATTCTCATTCTGGCATGTATCTGTACACTGCTTCCTGGTGCATATTGGCAGACATCTGTGGTTTGTAGAGAAATATATACTATGAAAGTGACACTGACAGGAAAGTCTACTTCCTGTGCATTAGGGTTCGCATATGTGCTTCCAGCCATGGTCCCTTCCAAGTTACGGCCTCCACCAGCACCCAAACCAGTCCCCCTCCCACACAACTCTGGCACCAGATCAGACACAGGCCACCAATTTCACCATAAATCATGAAGTTACTGTTACCCTGCAACTGTCGGTGAAAACAGACATGACGCTAACCACCCTTTAACCACCCTTGGTGGTTATTTATTCATGTTGCAGGGCTGTGTTGGTGCCCTATGCAGCCTTGAAACATGCATAAATGACCACCAAGGGTGGTTAAAGGGTGGTTAGCGTCATGTCTGTTTTCACCCTGTTTCCGATTGGCCCCAGTGATTTGGAAGCTCCATGCCTGGATACACATGACCCGGATGCCATGTAGATTGACCAGGTCACTGTTGAATTGGTAGATCAGGGTGAAGAAGACCCGGTAAATGAGGCCATTATAACAATTCAAAATGGAGTAAGCATTGCAAGTCAAACCCTGATAATGCCTGGTACTTCTGCGGATCAGATTCGGGAAAATCCTCACCAGGCCATGGTTAGAAAAGAACAGACAATTTTATCTCTTTCCTATGAAAGTACACAGGGCCCGCTGAGAACAGACCAGATTTATAATAATAGCACACCAAAAGTAAAATCTGCCAAACTAAATGTAAAAGACCTTCTTGATGATGGACCAGTTCTGGAGTGGTCTGTTGGTGAGACCGTGATCACAGGGGGTGGAAAGGGAGAAGGGGGAGATATACCAGATGAGGATTAGCAGTTCCAGGGGCGAATTGGGCAGGCTCAGGATATGCATTTATCAATTCTGGCTTCAAAAAAGCTAGCCATTCGAGTTTTTTCCTGGAACATCGCAGGATGGCGTTCAAAAGTCTCTGATAGGGACTTTGTGAAATTTGTACGCGAATTTGATTTAATTTGCCTGCAAGAATCCTGGGAGATTGACAAAGATATCATCAAATTGGAGGGTTTTACTTCATGGGCTAATCCAGCCTCATACTCCCAGGGCCAACGGGGCAGACCGAGGGGTGGGCTTTGCCTCTTTTTATGAAATGGGCTGGGCTTAATTTTTGAAACTTTGGATATGGGTGATGCCTGGATCCAGTCTGTTGCTTTATAATATCTATATCTTACCTGGTGGTAAGGGTAATTATGTATGCCAGGCTTTTGTTGTGCAATACTTGAAGCATCTAGGGGAATACCCAGAGACCCCATGTTTATTACTGGGCGATTTTAATGCTCGTATTGGCTGTAATGCAGAACAAATACTAGGTGCCCTGAAATTGCATCATATGTTCGATGATGGACAAGACCCAAATGGTGCTAGAATTTCTCAGGATAATAAAATAAATAAATCAGGCAAACTTTTATATCAATTTATTCTTGACCAGTCCCTTTGCATTGTAAATGGAAATGTATTGGGTGACTCCCCAGGTGCGTTTACTTTATGCAATTCTCAAGGGGCTAGTGTTATAGACGTGTGTCTCCTGTCCCCTTGGTTGTTGGAGCATGTTGAATTGTTCCGGGTTTATCACAGGATTGAGAGTGATCATTTCCCATTGACTTTGTCACTAGGCTATCCAATAGAGTCATGCTCTTTGGAAAAGGTTTCACTCTGCTCCTACTAAGCATGGATCATGTAGAATTAAATGGAATGATGGGATTGGGCGCCAGGTGGTCTTTTGCCTGGAATCCTCGGAGATGATTAATCTGAGGTTGGCAGTAGAAGGAACAAGCGACGTGCTTCAGGCTATAAAGGCAGTGGATCTGATTGCTGGGAAGTTAAGGCCTCTCCTTGTGTCATCTTCTCCCTGGGCTAAAGGCGGTTCCCCCCCTCAGGGCTGGTGGGACTCTGAATGCAGGGGAAAACAGACAGCCCTGAGGAGGGTGGCAAAATCATTGAAAGGAAATTATACACGAACAAAAATGGACACCTATAGGATGCTACAGGTGGGTTATAAGATCCTCATAGTTAATAAAAAATGCTGGTGGCCAGAAATCTATTGGGGGAAATTATTAGATGCCCTAGGGGGGAATAATAGCGGGGTCTTTTGGAAGCTCATGAATGGCGCCCTGAAAGAGGGCCCTTCTATAGAGCAGGCCCCCATGATCCCGGAATTGCTATGGGTAAAACATTTTATGGCCATTTTCAATGGTAGCAGTACAGCTCTAACTGTTCGGCGACAGGAATCCCTATCCCATGGGTTACCTTGGGATAGAGTGACTGAACTGGAAGTGGAGGAAGCTATTGCTAGTCTAAAAAATGGGAAAGCACCTGGGAATAACTTTATACCAAGTGAAGTCTTTAAGAAAAATCCCCAATGGTGGCTCAGTGCCCTGACGAATCTTTTCTCCCTAGTGAATGACACAGGAGTTATACCAGACCAGTGGAAGATAAGTATAATTGTCCCAATTTATAAAAAAGGGGATAGAAAAGATCCACAAAATTATAGACCAATTAGTCTCCTACCTATGATCTCCAAATTATACTCAAAACTGTTATTGGTACGTCTGACAAACTGGGTGATAGATCAGGGCCTGCTGGGAGAGGAGCAGGTGGGCTTCCAGCCAGGCAGAAGTACAATTGATCATTGCTTTCTCTTAAACCACCTTATTCATCAGTGTAAGCATAAAGCGCTTGGCTTATATACTGACTTTATTGATTTCTTAGCCATCTTTGATTTGATAGATAGGAATGCTTTCTGGTTAAAATTGGAGTATATGGGGATGAAGGCGAGATTACTCTCGCTCATTAAATTGTTATATACAGATACTAGCTTGCAGGTGCAAGTGAACCGATGGGGAGCTTTATTGGAGGAAGTTCAGACAACAAGAGGGGTGCAACAAGGGTGTGTCCTTGCCCCCCTCATCTTTAATCTTTATGTCAATCAACTGATTTTGAATTGCAGGGGAAACGAGGAATACCTGGCACCTAGGATTGGAAATCGCCGTATGCCCATACTAATGTATGCAGGTGACACTGTCCTTCTGTCTACGGCCAGATTGGGCTTGGTGAGGCTGCTGGTGGATTTCAGGAAGGGTTTGCGGATAAATTATAGCAAGATAAAGATCTTGGTATTTAATAGGCATCATAAGGTGTACTAGGGTTTTTTGAATGGTCACCAAATTATGCAGGTTCGTACATTTTAGTACCTGGGCCTGGTTTTTGCTTCTAATGGATCCTGGTCCCCTCACATTAGATCAGTCAGAGTGGAGGCCTTAGCTAGTACCCGGGTGATACAGACATTTTACTCTTCAAAGGGTGTTCGGTTGGTAGCACCTGCTTGCCTGATTTATGAAAAGAAAATACTGGCAAAGATGCAATATGGGGCCCAGATTTGGGGCTATTATGCTGCAACTCCATCAATATTGGAGCCGGTAAGAAGTAACTTTATGAAGAAGATCTTGGGACCCCTCCGGGCACTCCCACCGCTCTTATAAACTTGGAATTTGGACAGCCCTCATTAGCGGCGGTATTGAAGAAATGCGTATTGAACTATGCTTTAAAACTAGCCCATTCCCCCCCAGATACAATCCTGTTTAGGTGCTTTCAGGATGAATTAAACACCTCAGAGCTTCCTTGGTCTACATATGCTAAACGATGTATGTGTGAGCTGGGCCTCCCTCTTTCCTTTCTATCCTCCTTCACGTGGAAAGTTGGGGAAAAAGTATTATGCGAAAGGATCAGGGATGTAGATCTCCAGAACCTGAGGAGCCGAGCGAGCAGCGCCCGCTCTGCTCCCCTCTATCAATTTATTCTTCTCTCGAAGGAGGGGTATAATTACTTGAGGGAGTTACTGGATCATCGGCAGAGATGAGACTTTTCCACCCTTTGGTTCCAATCTTTTACATCAGCAGTGACTGGGCCGGTATAGTGGTCTGCCCTATGCTTTAAGGCTTTGCCTGTGTGTTAAGGGCCAGATTGAGGATCTTCCCCATTACTTTCTGTCTTGTCCTTTGTACGAAATACCCCGAGATGAACTTTGGCAGCAGTTAGGATACGGTAACTGTACACCTTCTCTGTATTTTTTGTTCTACTGTCTCTCTGATAAATCTATAAAGGTTACGGAAGCGGTGGCTAAATTCGCTTTAAGAGCTGAGGCAATTAGAGCAAGATATTGATTTTCTATTGATGTGGTTGGATTTATCTCTGTAAAATGTGGTTGTAGATTGGGAGCACTTTAGCCCAGATGTTTTAATTTGAATTGTTTTAGTATTTGTTATCTTGCTCTAGCAGTTTGTGATGTATATTTTGTATATTGTGTAAAGTCGTTTGTCATGGCCGATGACCAGTACAATAAAGAGATTTATTTATTATAACACCTTGAATTGGGCCCAGAAGACTACAGGCAGCCAGTGCAGAGACCGAAGAATTTGTGTAATATGTTCCCAGCAGCCCAATCCCACCACATTCTGCACCAGCTGCAGTCTCCATACCGTCACCAAAGGTAGCCTCACGTAGAGCGCCTTACAGTAGTCAAACCTAGAGGTGATGAAGACGTGGATGATGGTGGCCAGGTCAGAGTCTGAAACATACAGCCGAAGCTGACGCACCAGATGTAATTGGCAGAAGGCACTCCTTGCCACGGCCTCCACCTGAGCATCCAAGCAGAGTTGCAAGTCAAGGAGCACCCCCAAACTCCGTACCTGGGGAACCAACGGAGGGCAGACCCCATCAATGATGGGGGCTGTTACCTCCGCTGCCTTACCCACCAACATCACCTCCATCTTGTCGGGATTCAGCTTCAGTCACTTTGCCCTCATCCAGTCCCCCACAGCTTGAAGGCACCCGTTAAGTACCGAGACTGCCGAGCCTGGGTCTGATGAAAAAGAGGTAGAGCTGGGTGTCATCAGCATATTGATGACACCTCACGCCAAACCTCCTGATCACCTCACCAAGCGACTGCATATACACGTTGAACAGGAGAGGGGACAAAACAGAACCCTGCAGGACTCCACACAGATCTCGGTGTGATGAAAAATAATCACGGAGTACCACTCACTGAGTTCATCCGGCCAGGAAGGAGCGGAACCAGTCAGGAACTGTACTGCCCACCCCTGCACCATCCCGCAGGCATGTCACTAACATCTCATGATCAACAGTATTAAATGCTGCCGGCAGATCTAATAGAATCAGCAGGGCCGAATGGCCCTGGTCTAATTCTCAGCAAAGATCGTCAACCAGCACCACAAGCGCAGTCTCAGTGCCATATCCCGGCGAAATCCCGACTGCGAGGGATCAAGGAAACTGATATGATCCAGATGCTCCTGCAACTGCTGGGCCACCACCTGTTCAATAACCTTCCCTAAAAAGGGCCGTACCACCGCCTCCTTGAGGCAGCCCGGCACCCTGCCCTCCCTAAGGGAGGCATTGACCACCCCCGCCAGCAATAGCCCCATCATCTCCCGGCAGGCCTTAACAAGCCAGGACGGGCAAGGGTCCCGTTCACAACAGGTGGCCCTGACAGTCCCAAGAACATCCTCCACATCAGCGGATGATCCCTGACGTGCATCGACGCATGACATGGAGATCTGGTCCAGCAACTGCCTAAGGCAGGCAGATGAATTTTAGCAGTCCTTCATGGATTTACTGAACGTGGAAACTAGTCCAGAAGGATGAGGGAGGAGTGGGAGGTCATAAGGCAGGAGGATGCACCTGCACTCGGGAGAATCAGGCAGAGGGTTGACTGTAATTGACATTGGCTCCAGCACCAGTCTGAGAGGCACGATGTCGATCTACTGGCACACCAGAAAAGGATGGAGCCAGTGGCACAAAACTCACTGGTGATTTTCCCAGGCAAAGACATTGTAAAGCACCTGGTTTGACTTCATGTCCTATGCAACACTTACCCTATACTCCTTGGGAAAAATCTTCCAAGAGGCTTTCAGCTCAACCCTTTCACATGCTTCAGATGGAAAACAAAATGCAGATAATCCTCTCTTTCACTAGGTTCAAACTCACTTTGTTTAACTCTTTAAACTCGAAGACAAATTTATTTATGGACTGATTCTTCAGCCCACACTAGGAATATTAGCCTGGGTTTCAGAAGGTAACTGCCAGGATCAGTACCCATGGTGCAGCTGTATTGTGAGGAGAATAGGGTAGCTAGCCCTTTAAAAAACTACACTCACTGACAAAGTAGGTCAGCTGAGTGGCCACACCTAGGCAAGACTGCTAGTCAAAAGCCTTGCCCAGTGAGATGGGTGTGTTAAAGGGAGAGAGTGTGGAATCTGGGCTCGGAAGGAACAGCCTCTTCACAGGCAGGATCTGAAAGCTGCCTGCCAGGGCTTGTGGGGACCACTGCTTTGCAGACTGAGGTAACCAGCTGGGAGTTTAGTGGAAGCTCAAAGGTGTTGGGCAATCCCTTTGTGTGGGAGTGGCCAGAGCTGAATCCCCCAGGGTAGAGTTTATTTATTTATTTTATACAAAAATGTATATCCCACACCCTCCTGCACACTAGCAGCTCGGGGTGGCACACAACATAAAAACAATGACAATAAAACCATCTAAAATACTACAATATATAAAATATACATCATAAAAATTCAGCAGCAGCAGAAAAGGCAAATAAAACCCCTTCCCCCCACCCTACCCACCCCCCTCCTTGAAGGCCTGGAGGAACAACCAGGTCTTACAACATCTATGGAAAGAGAGGAGGTCTGGGGACAGACGGGCCTCCAACGGGAGGGAGTTCCACAGCCGAGGTGCGGCCACTGAGAACATCCTCTCTGTCGTTGCCACCCGGCATACCCGGGGGACTTTGAGTCAGGCACCCCCGGCCGACCACAAGGGCCGCAAAATGACCTGAGGCCTGAGGCAGTCTCGCAGGTAAGCAGGACCCAAGCCATTTATAGATCATAACCAACACCTTGAATTGGGCCCGGAAGACAATAGGCAGTCAGTGCAGACTACGGAGCACAGGTGTAATGTGCTCGTGGCGGCCTGTCCCTGTTAGGAGGTAGGCCACCACATTCTGCACTAGCTGCAACCTCCAGACCATCGTCAAGGGTAGCCCCATGTAGAGTGCATTACAGTAGTCCAGTCGAGAGGTAATGAAAGCATGGATGATGGTGGCCAGATCCGAGTCTGAGACATACGGCCGCAGCCGTCGCACCAGATGTAATTGGTGAAATGCTACCCTCGCCACAGCCTCCACCTGACAATCCAGGTGGAGCTGTGGGTTGAGGAGCACCCCCAGACTATGAACCTGAGTGGCCAGAGGGGGGCAGACCCCGCCAATGACAGGAGCCACCATCCCCTCAGCCCTACCCACCAACATCACCTCTGTTTTGTCAGGATTGAGCCTCAGACAGCTCGTCCTCATCCAGTCCCCCACAGCTGCCAAGCACCGGGTAAGCACCGAGACTGCCAGGCCTGGGTCTCCAGAAAACAAGAGGTAAAGTTGTGTATCATCAGCGTACTGATGACATCGCACACCAAACCCTCTCATGACCTCACCCAAAGGTTGCATATACACGTTGAGCAGGAGAGGGGACAGAATAGAACCCTACGGGACTCCACACGTGAGATTCTGTGGAGATGACATACATTCCCCGAGAACCACGCACTGAGTTCTTCCTGCCAGGAATGACCGGAACCATTCAAGAACAATTCCACTCACCCCAGCCCAGTCCCACAGCCTCGTCACCAACATCTCGTGATCAACACTATCAAATGCTGCCGACAGGTCCAGTAAGATCAAAATTGAGGATTTGCCCTGATCCAATTCACGCCGCAGGTCATCAACCAAGGCCACAAGTGCAGTCTCTGTGCCAAACCCAGGGTGAAAACCAGACTGCGAGGGATAAAGAAAACCGACATGGTCCAGATGCCCCTGTAACTTCCGGACCACCACCCATTCAATAACCTTCCCTAAAAAGGGAAGGTTAGAGACTGGCCAATAGCTGGCCAGGGAGCCAACATCCAAAGATGGCTTTTTGAGCAGAGGCCACACCACCACCTCAGCACCCTGCCCTTCCCAAGGGAGGCATTGACCACCCCTGCCAGCAATGGCCCTAATGTCTCCCGGCTGGTCTTCACCAGTCAGGATGGGCACGGATCTAATTCACAACAGTGGCCCAAACAGTCTCAAGAACATCTGCAGTGTCAGTGGGTGATACCCACTGAAACTGATCCCACAACAACAGACACGGCAGGGCATCCTGTACCTCCAATTCACTCACTGTCATAAGTGCAGCATCGAGGTCATGGTGAATCTGGGCAATTTTATCTGCAAAAAAGTCAGCAAAAATGTCACAGTGAGCACTGGAAAATTCCAGTTCGAGACAGAGAGAGGCCGGACTGACCAGCCTCTGCACCACCCGGAAAAGCTCCACTGGACTTGACTTTGCAGACGCAATGAGGGCAGCAAAGAACTCTTTCTTTGCTGCCCGCACTGCAACAGCATAAGCTCTTAAACTAGCTTTATGCTGCAATTGGTCATCTTTAGCATGAGTTCGGCGCCATTGCCATCCATCCTGCTTCATCCGGCATAGGTCCTCTGTGAACCATGGTGACCCATGCCGTCGGTTTTCTGGAAGTGGATGCTTGGGAGCCATTCGGTCGGTAGCCTCAGCCAACAAGCAGTTCCAGAAGCCAATGAGGTCATTCAGAAGGCAATGAAGTGAACGATCATCAAGGTCGGAAGGCATTTCCCCTAGAGCATTCCAGAACCTCTCTGGTTCCATAAGTCTCTGGGGGCGGACCCAATGAACTGATCCTGCACCTTTCCGGGGGCAGACATGAGCCAGGAGACTGGTCCGGAGAAGGTAATGATCTGTCCATGACAGGGGTAAAGCTACTGCATCCCCCACCACTGGATCCCCCACCACAAGGCTGGTGCAGAACATCAGGTCAAGGGTATGTCCCGCCTCATGTGTTGGGCCCTTTACCCTCTGAGACAGTCCCATGGTTGTCATGGCATCCATGAACTCACGCTCTGCTCCCCCTAGATTGGCATCAGCATGGATATTGACGTCCCACAGTGAAAGGAATAAATGAGGTGGCATGCCTCAGTTTACCCAAACGGGATCGAAGATTGCCAATTAATAAGCCAAAGTATATAGGTACAACTCAATTTTATTGGATAGACACAACATCTAGACATGGCAGTGTGTGTGTTACTAGTTGTGAACCCCAGTAACCCAAGATATCTTACGTGTCAGAGGCACAGTCTGAGACGCAGGCTGGTTCAGAGGAGAAGGGGAGAGGGGGCCCAGCAGATAGCTGGCCCAGGGGTCTCTGGATCTTTTGAGAGTGATGGTAAGGGTCAAAAGCTCACATGGCTCACTGCGATGCTAGTGACCGCTAGCGCTAATGACAAGTGACAAGGAGCTGGGCTCCGTCTTTTATAGTTTTATTTATTAGGGATACATGTTGCAGGGTCCCCTCTGCCAGGTGCAGAGAATAAGCTGACTATTCATTATGCTATCACTTGGAGCATAGCCACCAAGCTAGTTTGGAGTTTTCAGAGAGTTTTCGGGAGTTACTGTTTATTAGTAGGGGAAGGCACCTCCCTTTCTTACAAACTCCCTTTGTTTTCTCTTAGGCCTCTTTCTGTGTTCTCAGAGATAGTGCCTGTCTGGGGTTTGTTATTGTGACCTTGGAAATACATTTTCTGCTTAGAAAGTGATTTTGACAACTTTATTCTCATGGGCCTAGTTGGATAGTGTCAGCCTGAGGCCTGTGGCTGAATAAACTGAACTGAGTTGACCAAACCTCATCCTGCTTGTGTTTCTGATCATGGCCAATATTGCCTAATTGATACATAACAACAGGACCAAGGTCTTCGGGGATCACAAGACCACCTCGCATACCAATTCCGCTAGAGCATTTAGGGATGCTGCGGTACAGGTAGGTGAGCGGTGTACCAAATGCAGCCCCAATCTGTCTCCTGCCAAATCAATCACAAGGTGGACCCCCTCCATGCCCAAGATGGTCTGTACAGGATACCACCTCACAGAGCAAGTGTCCTTAAAAACATCCTCCTGGAGTTGTGAGGCCATGCTCCAGGAGGATGTGCCCTGGCCACTTCTATAGGTCCTAAGCAAATGGATCTGCCTCTCACTGGACTACTCAGGAGTTGCAAATATCTCTTGTTGAAAATGTAAAGATTATTGAATCTGAGACTAATAAAAGCATTGCAGCCACCTGTCTCTTGCCCATCCATAGTATGTCTGACACTGATGGGTTTTGCAGAGAAGAATCTAGGTTTAACTGCTTTTGAGAAGCTCAGTTGCTTTTCTACCCCTTTAGAGTTGCAAATATTTCACTAGCCAGTGAGAGCCTTCATGCTGCTGGCTTAAAGTCAGGGCTTCAAAAATCTCATAAAAATTGAAATACCCATTTGTATTCAGTCTTCTCAGGAAATCTCTGCAAAGCCCTTTGTAACTGAAAATGTGTTATGGCTTTTTAAAGGCACTGTGGGAAACAATTTCACATTTTTTGAGCTACTCAGAAAATCACCTTATAAAATGCCTGTTTCAAAATGAGAGAATTTGGGGGATTGTGTGACTATCCTGCTGAAATGCAGAAGCATAAATCATGTTAGTATCCTGTGTTTTAATATCCGACCTTTGATTCCTTAGTTGTTCAGTGCATATTTTACTGCTAATGCAACATTACTCAAGAGCTCATTAATTAAATGCAATTCCACTAACACAGGTGGTTTAATGAACTGGTATTACAGACACAGCCTGATTCTACTCGCTAACGCCTGCGCAAAGAGAGTGTGCTGTGTGTGCTATATATACTGTGGATCCATTATTAGGCATGCGTTCTGCTTGTGTGTAAAAATTAGGGTTGAAATGATTAGCAAAATTTTACTTGTGAGTAATTTTGCCATATTGGGAACTGGATTGATTTTCTGATGATTTCCCGATACTGATACGATTTCTTGGTTCTTGCAATACTTTGAGATACCATCCTAAGTTAACAACTTTCCACTTACCATTTACTGCGTACCATTCATTTGCTGCTTATGGCATTGCTGAGGGCACCTTTTTTACTTCCAGGTTTGTTGTTTCTGCATTTCTGAGCCAATCACTGTGAGAACAGCCCACCCCTAAACCTCCCCACCCCCACCCCACAGTGCCCATTAATTTCCGCTCCAGTGTCTCCAATCAGAATTGTTGTTCTGTGTTATTCCCTTTTGCTTTGACCAATCTACAACTGGATTGCAGATTAGTAAAGGAATTTGTGTACCAGTCAATGAATGACAAGAAAGTACAAGGGAAAATGGAGTGCAAGTAATGCAGCATTGCATCGGTATTACCTCTTGGGATTTGAAATGTACGACAAATTGGTAAACAGTAAAGCAGTAAATTATAAAGCAGTAAATAGGATCCTAGTAAGCGGATAGCTGGTAAATCAAGAAACGAAATGTCTGTTGAGACACTGGGGCCAATCCGAAGCCCCACGGATTCCCCACCCCACCCCCGCGCACACATGCAGTTTCTGCACAGCACACTGTGCTTGCAATGGAGGTCCGGTGGGTCCGCGCAGTTTGCGCACTACTACGCACACCCACAGGGGATCTGCAGAGATTGGGATTGGCCCCAATGTCAGTACCAAGAGGTCCACTATTTGACCAAGTCAGTATCAGGAACCAGGATTTCAATGAGACTTCCCGTTTCTGGTGAAATCTTGTTTCTGCTCTAGTAAAAATCACCCGAGTGGTCATTCTGGAAGGAATGGCAAAAGATCATTTTTATTTTAGATTAAGGAGAGCAGCAAACAAAGAAAAATAAATCTACAGGCTGCAACCTCTAACTACTTAATCCAGAGTAATCCCATTGATATCAGCGAGACTCCTTCACAGTAAGTGCTTTGAGGACCGCAACAACGAGAAGAAAACTTAATTCAATTCTGCAACTTTTTGCATCTAAACAGATACATAGGGTGCAATTTGCTTCACAGCTGCCCCCATGGCAAAGAAAGAGACTCTTCTGCCTTTAAAAATACATCTCCTATCACCCACTGGGTGGTTTTATATATCATGTAAGCTATGTGTTCAGGATTACCAACACCGGGAGCTGATTGTGTGGCAATATTTGCACACAACAGCTCATGGGTAGCGACAAAGGTGTTCACAAAAGAGACGATAGCCCTCTCGAGTCTGGGTTCAGTCTGTGCAGCCCACACTCACATGTTTGGCATGCAGAGTCCAATAATGGGCAGCCACCTACATGTAATTCTTATGTGTCTGTACAGTCCCCACTCACCGGATTAGCGTGACCTGACCAGCCTAGTAAACAGGCAGGTGTTCTTCCCCACCATGCTCTACCCAGTAACCCCCACTTCTCAGTATCCTTCCCCCTGTCATGACTTACAGTCACGTTGAACCATGGGAAGAGGAAAACTACGTGTTTCTTTCTTCCAAGCTATGACTCCAGGAGGCAGTCCAGTACCTGCTATCTCTGCCCACCCTGGATGAAACTCCAGGGGTGGATGGGGATAGCAGGTGCTAGACTGCTTCCCGGAGTCATAGCCCAGAAGAAAGGAACAACTGGGGGCAGTCATGACTAGAACTAACCTTTTGGTATTTTCACCTGTATTACCTGCCATTGCAGGCATCCCCCTGCTCACAGTTCCTGGCGAGGCTGACATGCTCCACTAGCCTGGCTGGAACTGGACCACAGCTAGCATGGACAGCATGCCATGTGCTATGGCCACAGCCAATAAGAAACCATCCTGGGACCAAAAGGGGAGGAGCAGGAAGCTCCTAGGACTTCCTCTGCCCCTATATTAAGGGAAGACAATGGATTGCCAACTGTGTGGATCCTCTGCTCTGGCTTTCCCCTGCTTCTGCGTCCTGTTCCAGCTCTGAGTTCCCCGCTTCAGTCTCTGCTCTTGTGTCTTGTTTCAGCTCCTGGATTTCTGCACCACGCCCCTGGTTCTTCCACCCACTCCAGCCCTCAACTTGGACTCCTTAACTGACCATGAACTTGGACTCCCTTCTTTGCCCTGGTGAGTGCCTACCCTGAATCAGGGTGGCACCCGGTCACATTCCTGACTGCTTGGCAAGCCCACAACTGTTGAGCTATGGAAGGCGACGCTCCAACCATGACAGAGCTCATGTCCATGCTGCAGCCCCTTTAGTCCCAGGTCCACTCCCTATAGAAGGAGAATTCTGCTCTGAGGGCCCAGCTAGGGTCAACCGCCATGGGAGAGCGTCTCTTTCTTCTCATCCAATTTGTCAAAGACCCTTTCCAAATCCCTTGCAGCCCCAGGAAGTGAAGATGCCACGCCCGGATTATTTTTTGGGAAGCTGCAGGGCCTTTCGGGACTTTCTTGGCCAACGCCTCCTGGTTTTTACCCTGCACTCCCAGACTTATGCCAGTGACTGGCAGCACGTCGGTTTGATTTTAAGACTGTCTGGCGATGCGTTAACCTTGGCATTGCCATTTTTGGTTTAAAATATCTTTTTGAATTGAATTGTTTATAACTCGCTATATGGCAGTATATCCATTTATTTCTTTTGTATTTTACAATATGGCCATTAACATTTGGTAATTTTCTATATGATTGATTAGTTCAGTTGCCATATGATATGATTTTTATACTGCCTTTAGTTTATTTGCATGAATTTTTAATAGATTGCCTCATTCACCCATGCAATTTAGTATCTCCATGAGGTTCATCCTTCATCAATTATTTAGACTAACAACTCATTAACATTAATCTGGAGACGAAGGCCCCAATCCTGCAGATTTTATGCAGAGCCGCGCGCACAGCTGTGTGGGACCCACATGCATCTAAATTAGTGGCACATTGTGCCACACAGAACCCGTGCGTATGTGCATGCAGCTTGCACATGGGATCTGCAGGGTATAGCACTGGGGCCACTGTGTTTTATACAGGTTTGCATCTAAGGCCTGTTCTTTCTATCCGGTTGCTGGAACTGCTCCCATTTGGAAGTTTTTCTTAGCAGTTGAGATTGCTGCATGTGGACCCATTCACCCCTTTTCCTTCTGCTTTTGACTTGCAGGTAGTTTCGTTGTGTTTTTTTTCTTTTCCTTTTTTTACTTTATTATAGTTTAATTCATTACCCTCAATCTTAAATACATATATATACAAATTTACATAATTTGTATTTATTACAGCTTGATACAAGTCATAGTCATTTGCACCATCCTGGTCAGGGGGAGGATAGTATAGGCCCACTGCTAAACACTTTCATTTCATTTTCATTTCATTCATTACATTTCTACCCCGCATCCTCCCGCACAATGGCGGCTTGGAGTGGCAACAACATATAAAAAATACAATAAAATACATAAAACAAAGTATTTTAATAAAATTGCTAAAAAGGCTAAATGCTAAAGTAAATAAATATACCTCCCCAACCCCCCACCTACCCCCTTCCCGGAAGGCCTGGGCAACCAGGTCTTACATGATCTTCGGAAAGAGGGGAGGTCCGGGGATAAACGGGCCCATTATGTATGGAATTTCAATCCATAGAGATTCCAGAGTACATTCGCTTCCTGAAAAATTTTAATTCTACTTGACTCAATGCTGTCTTTAGCAAATACATATAAATAAATATAGAACCACCCCACCATGAGCTCGATCTACTCATTTTGATATATTTTGTACCCTGGTCTTACAATGTCCCATTGGTCATCCTCACTCCACCAGGTCTCGGAGATGCCTGTTATATCTAGATCTTCATTTAGTGCCATACACTCTAAGTCTCTCATCTTACTTTTTAGACTTCTAGCATTTGCATATAGACACTTAAATATATTATTTTTATTTTTAATCTTATTCTGCTCATTATAAGGAACTGTTCCAGGCATTTTGGAATCACTTATAATTGTCTGTTCTGCACTGATTTCCACTTGTGTTCCCTCAGCTTCTTTCCTATTATATTAGGATACTCTAATTTCCCTGAATTTACAGCATCCTTTGGAGATGCCTTGATCTGAACCATACGCTCTACAGCACCTGTCAGATTTCTCCTGGATTCTAGTTTAAAAACTGTTCTAACTCAATTTTCATCTTTAGTGCCAGCAGCCGGGTTCCGTTCTGGTTAAGATGAAGCTCATTCCATCGGAATAGGCTCCCCTTCCCCCCAAGGTTCCCAGTTCCTAATGAATCTAAAGCCCTCCTCCCCACACCTTCTTCTCATCCACACATTGAGACTCTGGAGCTCAGCCTGCCTTTGGGGTTCTGTGCATGGAACCAGGATCATTTCTGAGAATGCTACCCTGGAGGGTCTGGACTTCAGACCTAGAAGCCTAAATTTAGCCTCCACAACTATTGTGGTATTTGACTTGGTTTTACTGAGAACCTGAGACATGTACCTGGTATTTGGTACTCAGTAATGCCGATCAAGTAATACGTACTTGATGCTTATTTTCTACAACCCACAAAGAGAAGGAAAATGGAGGCTTGGTTTTTATACTGTGTGGGGTAGATGTGCTGTCTGGCACTGTGATTGGCTCAGATGTGGTAAACGACCAACAGACAATATCACGGTAGTGCCAGCATACTGAGTACCAAGTATTTGTCGCATTACTGAGGAGCCGCTGAAAATACAAGCCCAATCCCTGACTACTCGTTAATACTTGAGAATTAAATACCCTTCTACTTGTTTCTGTCCTTTGCTCTTCTAGAGCTGAAAGAGTTACAAGAGTCCATTTGTTGAAAAAATCTATTTGTTTGAAATCTATCTTCCTGTAACTTGAGCCCATTATTTCTTGTCCTGCCCTCTGTAGCAATACAGAACAGCTCCTTGCCACCTCCTTTGTAGCTGCCCTTTAAATATCTGAAGATATTTTAGAAGACTTCTTTGTCTCCCCTTAATCTCCACTTTGCTAGGCTAGACATAAGCAATTCCTCCAACTTTTCTTCATAAGACTTGCTTTCCAGACTCTCTATCATCTTTGTTGTCCTCCTCTGAACCTGCTCCAAGCTGTCAATGTCCTTCTTAAAATGAGGTGCCCCAAACTGAACACTGTACTCTAGAGCCTCATTGTTTTTGGCCTCTCCTCATATGGAAGTTGTTCCATATGGGTATGCAGTCAACATCAAGTTTTGCTGTCCCTTTTACTGGACTCTGGTCCTATGATAACTGCTAGGGTGGCCAAGTTCTGTGTCTCAGCAGTAAAACGGAGAAAGGAAGTATTGCCTGCTGGTTTTTAATGTTTGAGCTATCCTGGTCTGTCAATTATAGATACTGGAGTATGTGATGAGGGTAGGTTTCTATGGTCTAGAATCTGAATTGTCACTTTTTTGTCTAGTTAAGTTACTTGTCTGGTTTTATTTCTTTGTAAAGCTTGTGATACTTCTGTGTGACCACAATAAAGCTAAATACATAAACACAATTATCTTTCATCTAACATTCTCCATCTCGAATTATACCCCTATTAGGGGCCAGCTACAGAATGGAGGCTATTGAGTTAGCAGTGTATATATGTAGTAAAAGAAATATAAGCATTTTTGTAAAAGAGTTAATGGCAGGGACGGGCTTGCCACTCGTGAGTCTTGGCAGGATTAGGGAACAACACAATTAGTCTCTTGAGGGATTAGCTCTACACAGGTATTCTCTCATGGGGAATTCAGCTCACACAAATCTCTTTATTCTGTCTCTAGTCACAATTCATAACCATCTCCACAATGCATAGTCACTGACCAGGAACCCACCCAGCCTCTGGCCTCTTACATGGTCTCTATTTAATCCAGTGTCTTCAGTCTGGCTTTCCCGAGGTGTCTGTTAGCCAGGCCATGACACTCCGGCTTCTGACCTACAGTTTCTCAAGCCCAGCCAGACCACCCTCTTTCTGGCTAACTGCACCTTGTGAGAGGTCTATCTTCCAGCTCCTGCCTCTTTCATTCTCCTAACTGAGCCCTCTCTGGCTCTTTACTCTCTCGGGGGTGGCTCAGCCACATTCAGCACAGCTACTTCCTGTCAGACGTTGTCCCTGTCTTTTATCAGCACCTGCAGCACTGCTAGCCCAGTCTCTTAAAGGGGCAGCAGCTCTCAGGGACATAAAAACATTAAAAGTACCATGCTGGGTCAGACCAATGGTCCATCTAGCCCAGCATCCTGTCTCTGATAGTAGCCAATCATGGTGGCTTGGGAGAAGCACCCAACAGGTCACAATGGGGGATCCATTCCCTGTTGTTTTCCCCCAGCTCCCGTCATGTTCCCTAAGTGTCCCCTAGTTCTAGTACTAGCTGAGAGGGTAAATAACTGTTCCTTGTTTATTAGTTCCACAGGAGAATAGGCAAGAGGGACTCCTGGAAGCATTGGACCAGCCCTGACCAGACCTGAGGAGCCTTACTGGGACAAACATAGTGGTACTGGAGGACTGATTAGTTTCGCCGGCGCAGCTGGTCAGTGCACAGCTGGGTCCTGTGCACAGCATCCTGTGTGCAGCTCTACTTCTGGGACAGCTTAAAAGCAGCTGCTGCCAACAGCAGTGCCATGGGTGGGGCAGCGTGCCTAAGAACTGCACGCGCAAGGGCACGCCCTTAGGCGCCGGCTGGGTGCTGGGCTGTTTTACACGCTTATAAACTGATGAGCTGGGACTTTGACTCTGGTGTAAAGGATTTTGTCATTCAGCATTGAGGAGAGATGAAGATAATGGATAAGGTAGTATTCTTTAAGGTGGGCTCTGATTATGATGGTAGTATTCCATCATGGAATAACTCTACTGAAATTGCTTTTCATCTATTGTATCTGCTTAAAACTCAATCTTCTGTGAGACTAAGTTTCTGTTGCTACACCCTGTGGAGGGGTAGGATTGCTTTATTATCCACGGGCCAAGGTTTCTGCTACCAAACACCGTGAAGGGGTAGGACTGTTAAAGCATTCAGTGTCTGATCCTGTAATTTAATCCTATTCAACCTGGACTGTTTAATTCCTTAAGGGCTAAGGTGTCTGATCTTAAACCTCGAGAAGGATTGGGGCCCTCCTATTGTTGGTATTAATTGACCGTCTTGCTCTATCTCCCTGTTGTTTTCCCCTTCCTTGCAGCAGTCTATTAGTGATATTATGGAGAGGAAGAGGGGGCGATAATCTCCCTCTGTTTCTCCTGCATAGGGGCTTCCCTCCAAAATTAGGAAAAAGGAACAAAATTGAGAGCCGAGTGAGGCTCTCAATAGGTTCAATTGCCTGGCTGATGAGGAAGGGGGTTTACAAAGTTTGTCGAGGTCAGTTGATAAAGGGGAGGCATTTGGCTCCCCTCTGGAGCAAGATCAGGACTTGGCAATTAAGGAATTTCTAACAAAGCAGACCAGACTGATCACTAGAACTGTGGCTTCACTGTTCTCTACTATCTCAGAGATGAGTGTTTCCTTGATGAAAGTAAGAGATCAGTTAGGCGAGATCCTTGGTAAACTGGATTGTGAAGCAGACTTTAATGGCACCCAAGCTCCAACTAGGAATAAGCTTGTTACAGCCCAAGATCATAGGAGATTTGTATGTCATGATATGGGGAAGATTATGATGCCCTAATAACCGGCGTGCATCTAGGCGGGTTATGAAGATAATGGATAAGGTAGTATTTTTTAAGGTGGGCTCTGATTATGATGGTAGTATTCCATCATGGAATAACTCTACTGAAATTGCTTTTCATCTATTGTATCTGCTTAAAACTAATGTAGAATCAAGGCAAATTGAGAGAGTAGAATTTATATCACATCAGAACTGGGGCTCACGGCTGAAAACATATTTTGCATCCGAATCTTTGATAAGACAGATTTTCCTGTCTAGGAAGTATTTTAAAACTAGGGGTATTTCCATTGATAGGGCAGTCTCCTTTGAGAAAGTTTTGCAGCATTCAGGCAGGCCCTTTTCACAACAGGCAGGTGAGGTCCTTCCTCCCAATTCTGGATCATTGGGAATAGAGAGCCGTATGCCTCGCCCCATACCCCGATTAGGGACTAGAAGGTATACAGCACATGAGGGGATATTGGAGAATCAGGGGGATAATTCTATCCTGAAATTACGGACAAATGAGATCTTAGGTCAAGTAAAGAGTGACCTTAAAAGGAGGACTTATGAGAATGGTACGGGGACTTCTGACCATTCTAGATTGTCCCATAGAAATGAGCAAGAACCGGGGGATTTCATGGACTTTATAGATGGATGTCAGCTTCCATTGGATCCAACCAGTGGTCAGCCGGGGATGGTGGAGGATAATGCAATAGCTGCTAAAGGTAGTATGAGCCTTGCTACAGATAGGCATATTTTAGCAAATGATATTGGCTCTTTTCTTTTGGATGGAAGAGGGAACATAGATAACTCTGTAGTTTCTAAGCAATTTAAAAACTTGCCCTCCATAGATCAAGACATTATGTTACGAAGACTTGATTGCCTTAGAAGCAGTCTACAAATTGGTGAGATGGTTTATAAAGCCCCAGAATTAACTTGTGCATCAACTCCATATAAGCATGAACATAATCTAGAAGCTCTTACAGCAGCTCACTATCTAGGTCCAGCAGAGGAAGGCAGCCCATTTAAAGGGCATATTATACCAGAAGCTCAGCAGGAGGAAGATCACCATGAAATTGGGGTATGTCAAGATAGCCTTTTGCAGTTGGACCCAACGCGGCTATTTTGTCTTCTAGTCAGATTCGGCCAGAGGCAAGCTCGACCCCTGCCTGACATGAAGTTGTCCCTGACTCCTTGAGGGGGTGTATTTGGCTGATGGGTTGGGAATTAGGAATCAATTATGTGGGACAGTTGGTTCCCCAGCTAGGGTATTGGCTGCTGGTTTGCTGCATTTAGCTTCTTAATATTGCAGGACTTAAATTTAAATTGATAGATAATGAGTGGGTGGAGGTTTTGGGTAAGTTTGATACCATCTGTTTCCAGGATTAAAGATGGGGAAACTATAAGTAGAGACAAATTTAGGTTAATCCCACAAGGGGGCCAGAAATCTGGCAAAAAGGGTCGCGTATCTGGTGGATTGGTGACAATGATCTCTGATTGCTGGACTCGGTTCTACTACTCCCTGCCATCTAGTAGAGCCGAATACCAGGTCGGACTTCTTAAGCTCTCTAATCAAGATCAATTTATCCTATTTAATATATATATTCCACCTTCTTCCTCTCCATATTACAAGGAGGATATTTGGTCTCTTTTGGAAAACGAACTTATTTCAACGAAATAAGACGAGCAATTTCCACGAGCCTGCATTATTTTGGCATAGAGGATGACTTAGTTGAGCCCTCCTGTAGCCTCCCCTGGCCTCCAACTAGATCCTCCAAGGACAAAGATATTAACGAATCAGGTTGCTATCTGATTGCCTTAATTCATAAGCTGGAACTTATAGTGCTGAATGGTAGAGGGGTGAGTATACATTCAGAAGGAGAGTATACATTTGTAGGCCCACCGGGAAGAAGCATTATATCATTACTGATTGCTTCTCCTGGGGGAAGTTTGGCAAATTTGCTCTTGAAGCCAGACCAGAAAGTGACCACGCCCTTTTGCAAGTGCAGTTTAGCACTCATTGCCACCTGACAGATAGCCTACCTAGGACTTTAAAGACCGGGGAGGTATATCGTTAAAAAAAGTGGTCTATGACTCATTTGCTGCCTAAAGTTTATGCCCTATGTAACACCAAGGATCTTGTAGGGCTGTGAGCAGCATTGCTTGATGGCCAAACCATAGATATAATATTTTCAAAGTTTATTGATGATGTTGGTTATTTCAAAGTAAAGCTCCCCTTGATTTCTGCGCAAGTGTATCCTAAGAAAAAGTGTTCCTGGTATGACCAGGATTGTATTGCTGAAAAGAGACAGCTGACCAAAACCAAGAAAATTTGGATGAAGGAGCAGTCCCAATCTTTATGGGAACAATATTTGCTTGCTAGGAGTCACTATAAAAAGCTGTTAAAGAACAAAAGTGCTGGATACTATAATACTATGTGGGCAAATATGATAGTGGTCCTGAGGACAGGGAACCTGAGTCATTTTTGGAATATTCTGAATCATTTAATAAAGTCGACCCAAGGTAGTAGGAATTCCTCTATCCCTAATAACATTTGGGAAAATTTCTTTGGATTGCTATATAAAGATCGATAATTAGATGTGGCTGAAGCAAATTCAGAAATTAAAAATCAAGGAACCACCATTATTTCAGGTTTTGAGTTCTCTGAAGGGGAAATAGAGGAGCAAATCTGGACTTTAAAATAAAATAAAGTGCCAGGTCCTAATTTTATTACAGCGGAGGTGCTCCAGGTTGCTCCTAGGTGGTGGTCCTCGATTCTCTGCAGATTATTCAACTTAATTAATGATACCCGCAAGGTGCCTGTAATATGGGGTTTGTTTTGGATAGTCCCGATCTATAAGAAAGGCGATAGTATGGACCCCGCTTGCTACAGACCCATTAACTTACTGTCAATTATAGGCAAACTCTATGCAAAACTATTATATCAATGGTTGCAGCAATGGCCGAATGATAAGAAGTTAATCCCTATGGAACAATTTGGGTTCAAAAGTAAGCACTCAACCCTGGACTGTTGTTTCATCTTGGAACATGTTATTTTTAAATATACCAAGATAAGGAAGGGCAAACTTTTTTTGGCCTTTATTGATTTCACCAAGGCTTTCGATTCTGTTCCACGAGCAAATCTATGGAAAAAATTGCAACTGATGGGTATTGATGATACACTTCTTTCACTGTTGGTACAGTTTCATACAAACAATATTGCCAGAGTCAAATTGGGGGGGACAGAGGGGCTTAGTGCTCCAATCCCTATTATGAGGGGAGTTTGCCAGGAATGTGTACTTGCCCCACTCCTATTTAATTTATATGTTGCGGACCTAGTAGATTTGATCAAAATGGAAAACTTGAATCTCCCTAGGATTAGAGGTCGTCCGTTATACGTACTCCAATACGCGAATGATGTTGTTTTATTTTCCCAAACTGAGAAAAGCCTAAGGGGGTTAATAGAACGATCAATGAACTTTTGTGAGACTAATGGTCTGGATATTAATGCTGGGAAATCTAACATCGTGGACTTAGGGGGGAAACATTCAAGATCTAGTTGGGCAATTAAAGGGAAGTCTTTGGCAGTAGTAAAATCTTTCCCCTATTTAGGGGTTATATACTCCAATAGAGGCTCATGGTGTTTGCATGCTAAAAATAGGGAAAGTAAGGCAGCTAGGTCTGCACGTTGTATTCTGAAAGCTGCAAATTTGTCAAGGAGTGTTCCAATTTCCACTTTGTTGCAAACCTTCCAGCTGAAGGTCCATTCTATGGTAACCTTTGGATTGGAAATTATTCCATTCCCTAATGTTGTGGACCTTGAAAGGATACAGAGCCAATTTCTCCGTCGACTGCTCATGGTGGGAAACAGCATGCCTGGAGCTGTCGTTCAGACAAGCCTGCTCTCTATAGTGTCTTGGGAAACTTTTATCAGGTACTGGTTAAGACTCCTGAACCATCTTGAGGAGGCTTTACCTAAGCAGTGTCTAATGGAGGAGCTTGAACACACAGGAGGTAGAGTATATGCCTGGGTTAACTATCTTGTATTTCTTTTAAAAAACTATGGGATTCTCCTTTTCATCCTTTCTTGGGAAAGTTGCTGGTACCGTCAAAAGTGAGATTTATTCTAGATTAAAGGGCATAGCTAACCAGGAAGATATTGTTGCAGTCTGTAGTTGGAAGGTAGCACCGTGGTTAGGAGTAGTTAAGAGTACTGTTACCCTTGAATCCTATCTTGATGAATTATCCAATAAAATACTCAGTAGATCTTATACTTCGTTGAGATTCCAGCTCATTCAGATAGCAGTTGTTGAAGGTAGATTTACCCGTATTAGTTATGAGCTGTGTTGTTGCACCTGTAGTTTGAATGAGGTTGAGACTAGACCATTTTGTTCTGAGATGTCCATATTATCAAAGCCTGAGAACTGTTTGCATACATCCGTTAATAGAGGAACAGATAACACAAGGCCTGTTCGTATATTTTTGAATATTTGCTTAGGCTGTCCTCTAGAGAAGAGATCTTTGCAATGGAACTTTTGTCTGGCTGGCGAGGAAAAAAAGACTGGAAATAAAAGCAGGCTTAAAGAGACCTTTATCAATCACCTAGTAATTGGCAGTCGAGAAGCAGGCCCCGTTTTAAAATAAATAAATAATTTTGACCTTGTGCTCTGTTCCCCTCTTCAATTCCCTCTGTGTCAGTCTGGTTGGAACTTGAATTCTGCATGGGTTAAAATCTGATCAGTGTGCTTATATGCTGTATGAGGGGTTAGGAAGTACATTTTATATCTTATATCTCATCATTAAATAGTGTGGCTGGAATTTGCTACCATATTGCATATTATACTGTATTGTATACTGGTTATGGCGACACTTGAGCCGTACTTAGAAGGAACAGGATTTATTTCACTATGTACTAGTATGTACATTGTGTTTTGGGGTCCTGCCCGGCCGTGCCATTGCTTAGGAGAAGAGAGAGACTGTGTTTTATGTTTATATGCATTGTTTTATTTGTTGTATTTGTTATATTTGTCTTAGGCCAGGGTGAAAGCCAGTGCTTTAATAATAAATTACAATTACAATTACAATATTAGTTCCACACCACTCATGATTTTATAGACGTCTATTATATCTCCTCTCAGTTGTCTCTTCTCCAAGCTGAAGAGCCCCAACCTACCAAGCCTCTCCTCATACGGGACCCCTTCCATGTCCTTGATCATTTTTGCTGCCCTTCTCTGTACCTTTCAGCTATGTCTTTTTTGAGATGGGGCGACCAGAACTGCACACAATATTCAAGGTGCAGTTGCACCATTGATTTGTATAGAGGCATTATGACATCCTCAGTTTTATTCTCTATCCCCTTCCGAATAATTCCTAACATTCTGTTTGCTTTTTTGACTGCTGCTGCGCACTGCGCTGTGGATTGCATTGTATTGTCCACAACCACCCCCAGATCCTTTTCCTGAGTGGTAACTCCTAGCTTAGTACCCAACATTGTGTACTCATCGTTTGGATTATTTCCCCCTGTGTGCATCACTTTAAACTTGTCCACATAAAATCTCATCTGCCATTTAGATGCCCAGGCAGGCAGGCAGTGGGCACCCATTCTCGTAAGATCCTGTTGCAGTTCTTCAAAGTCTGCTTGTGTTTTCACTACCTTGAATAACTTGGTGTTGTCTGCAGATTTGATCACCTCACTCTTAACACCCTTTTCCAAATCATTAATGAACACATTAAACAGCACTGGTCCCAATACAGATCCCTGAAGCACATGACTTTTTACATCTCTCCATTTTGAAAAGTGACTGTGTAGTCCTACTCTTTGCTTTCTATCTTTTAACCAGTTTCTGATCCATAGTAAGACACTGGGCATTTTTACACGCACGTTAAAGTTCCGGATTTTTCAATATTCTGGGTTCACAAGTCCACAAGTAAGTTCCGGATTCATTTTTCACACACACACTGCCCTGAGGCAGTTCCTGGATGCATTCTTCACACAAATACTGCCCTGAGGCAGCCTAAAGTAACTGCAGCTGTAGATGTGACAGGCTGCCATGGAAACCAAGTGACCACAGCTGCCTGGAGCAAAGCAGTTTACCAGAAGAACGTTTTACGCACAAAAGTTCTGGGAGAAGTTCTACGTAAAAGTTCAAGGATCGGGATGTTTAAGACCTGGGTGAGTGATTTAGACACACAGAAAGTTCAGGATGTAACAGCAAACATCTAGGAGAAATGTGTGTGTAAAAACACCCATTATCTCCTATCGCATGACTTTTTAAATTTTCTCAAGAGTTTCTCATGAGGGACCTTATCGAATGCTTTCTGGAAATCCAGGTACACTATATCTACTGGGTCTCCCTTGTCCACATGCTTATTTACACCCTCAAAGAATTCTAACAGGTTAGTGAGGCATGACTTACCTTTACAAAATCCGTTTTGACTCTTCCCCATTAAGCCATGTCAAATCAAAATAGTTTATTTGCATGACCGTAGGCCATTGCAGACATACATGAATAAATAAATAAGTAAATAAATAAATGGCAACAGAGTAAAAACCAATACAAAAGACACAACTATAAACCAGAATTTAGTAATAACTATTTACAGACAAAATTTTAGCAGGCTCCCCCTTTTCCTCCTAGATAATCTCAGGGCATTTCAGGGAATCTTACCTGCAAAAAACCTGAGTCCTCATATTTAGCACCAGTGTAAGAAACTTCGTAACATTTTGTGTTATTTCAGGCAAAGCATCGCTTAAAGCTATATCTAGTAAACCATTGATAGTCTGGCCTGGAAACCTTTCTAACATAGAAGTGAGGTTTTTTACATGCAGGCTCATAGAAGTGACATTCAAACAAGATATGCTGAGTGGATTCAGTCATCTGCATATCAAATGGGCAAAGACGAGCCCCATAACTTATATCGCAATGGTGTCCCTCTAATACCGTAGTAGGAAGAGAGTTTAGCCAGGCACAAAGAAAGATGTTTATCTCTGAACGAGCTTTCTGAGGACAGGTAGTTTGCCATCCTACCCGGACTTGGAGCCCATGCTTTGAAACCACAAATATGATAAGAACTTTCTACTGTGGCAAGATCCCTCTGTCTATCTATGTCTCCCAATCTTTGCAAAAGTTCAGATCTGGCCTGCGCTAGGTTTTTATTAAGGAAATAATTTTCTGAAAAACCCAGCTGGTGTAGACGTTCAAGCATAGTTCCAGACCATGAGTTTTTAAAAGAGTCTTCTAGCATGAGCTTAACTAGCCCATTGGAGGGAGACTTAGCCAACCGCAACCATAATTTTAAGGAGAGCTCCCATACTGTTATATCCCAACTTCTTTGGCCGAACTCTAACCTGATTGCAGCAGCAGGGATACCATTTGGGAATTTTAATAAACAATGAAAAAAAACAAGTCTGAAGACCGTTTATATTTTTTGCTATAAAGGGGGCCCACAATCTGCCCCATAAAGGAAGGAGACCTTAACTTTTTTTGTTAAAAACCTCAACGGCCAAATCGATATATTTCCTCCCTCTTGCTGAGAAGACCCTAAGATAGCCTGGGAAGCTCTCTTGGCAGCCAAATGGGCTTTCTGGTGGTGCTTGCTCCAACTTCCATGGGCATGAAAGTGAATGTCCGGGTACTTGAAACACTTTAGTTGCTGGATTTTATGTCCATCCATGGACCAATCATAAATCCTCCGCCCATTTGAGAACATGACAGTCTTGGACTTTCCATAGTTTATACCCAATTGATTTCTAACACAATATACTGAGAAGGTTTTCAACTGCCTAATAAGTCCGATGTGTGTCTGGGAGAGAACTGCCAGATCATCTGCATACAGGAGAACATCTATTTCTTTAGATACTAATTTAGGGGGGGGGGGGGAGGATGTTTTCTGTGCCAGAATTGGAATTACATCATTGATAAACAAATTGAATACGGAAGGAGCCAGAACGCAACCCTGGCTTACTCCTTGATTTACCCCTATGTGCTTCGTGAGGTGTCCCTCATTGTACATCTTAACTGCCACAGTCGAATCGTTGTACAACTTCTGGATTTAAAAAGAGTAGCCTTCTATCAATAGCTAATTTTTCCAGTTTTTCCCAGAGAAGCTTCCTATTTACAGAATCAAACACTGCTTTTAAGTAAAGGAAGGCTACATACAACTTCCTATTTTTGGCTCTGTATTTTTCAATTAGATGGGAGAGTATCAAGCAGTGCTCCACTATGGCCCGGCCCTTCTGAAACCCAGCCTGCTCCAGGCCCAGTATGTTGTTATGATACATCCAAAATGCCAGTCTCTTTAAAAGAAATTTGGCATAGATTTTGCTAACCACACTGAGTAAACTAAGGGGCCTGTAGTTTGCTGGGTCAGTATGTGAGCCCTTTTTATAAATGGGGATGACTACCGTCTTGCTCCAGCCCTCAGGGATTATTCCTGAATTGTTGATAGCGGAGAAGTGGGCGGTTAGCACCAGAACCCACCAGTCCATATGCGCTTTTATAAATTTAATTTGGACTAGGTCTGGGCCTGGTGCTTTATTATTTCTAAATGAACCTATGATTTCCGCCAACTCTACCCCGTTTACAGGGGGTCAGGCAGGCAACAATTTAAACTTGGTCTCGGAGAGTTCAAAATGTCCTACCTCTTCACCATCAACCATATTTGGAGCAAAAAAGACCTCCCAAGGGTGAGGGGAGAATGGGAAAACGGGGGCAGTTTTTTCCTTTAAAAAAAAATGCTTTTATTGCTTATTTTAATTACATACAAACCAGACATATACATACAATTTTAACTTCATCCCGCTCCCCCCTCCCTAACCCACAATTCAAACAAGTGGATTCAGATACAAGTCACTAAAAAAGAAAAGTATGTTTAAACGTAGTAGTCAAACAAGAAGGCTTTCTCATCTGGAGGTAGGTCTGTTCTTCGCATTGTACAGTTACATTTGCAATTTTGCAGTAAATTCTTTTTTATCTAGTAAGCTCACTGTAATTTTTTCCATGGTCATATGGTACCACATTCTGTTTAAAAGTTCACCTTCCTTCAGTTCTTTCAGATCTTTCCAATGGGAGGCTATTACTTTTTTTGCTGCTTGTAAAAAACCTGCACACGAATTCACATAGATTTTTAGGATCTGCACCTCTGGGAAAAGACCCAGGAGCGCTATCTCTGGGTGGAATGGGATTGTTTTATGACTCATTTCTTCCATCTTTGCCCATACTGTTCTCCATAGTGCTTGTATTCGGTTGCATCCCCACCAACAATGTATGTAATCTCCCTCCTCCCCACACTGTCTCCAGCATATTCCCAGATTCCCTTCACCAATATTTTTGAATTGTGATGGAGTCATGTAGAATCTTGTCACCAGTTTAATTTGACACACTTTTATTTCATTAGAAAACGCACATCTGTGCATGTATCCAAAAAATTTTCCCCATCCTTTTCCGTAATTTCTATGTTCAGATTGTCTCTCCATTTTTGAATGTATTTTAATTCCTTGGGGTACCATATGTCTTTCAAGGCCTTGTATACTCTGGCTAGGTGTCCTTTACTCGGGGCTCTTTCGAATATTACACTTTCCACTAGTGTTGGCTGTCTATCATATTGTGTGCTTTTCTCTGGTTGTGTAAATGCGTTTTTGAGCTGTAGGTAGCTAAAGGTGTCTATCTGCCTTTCCAATTTGTTCTCTAATACCTCTTTTGTCACAAATTGTTCCCCTTCAAATAGATGGTCCTGCTCTTGTGAGACCTTTGATTTTAAGTCTTTTTCGCAGTTGTTTCGCCTGATTTTGGTTGGACAAAGTTTTTACATCAATTGGTGAGTATGGGGATGTCTCTTTGTTTATTTTCAATTTTTAAATTATTTTTAACCATGTTTTCCATGCAGTTTGTGCAAAGGGGTCGTTGTCCCATTTTCTTGTTTCTGGAATACTGACATCTGTCAATATATTTTTAAATTGTTCAGTTGCCAGGAGTGTTTGTTCAAAAGCTGCCCATAGCACTGTTTTAGGCTTGTGGTACCAAACATTTAATGCTCCAACCGCTGCTGCCCTGTGATATAGGTGGAGAGCAGGTAAATTAATGCCCCCTTTTTGTTTGATGCACATTAAAATTTGTTTATTTACCCTAGGCTTCCTTTTGTTCCAGATTATGTCTGCCATCATCATTTCATTCTGTTTAAAGAAGGCCTCAGGTAAGTGGATTGGCAATGCCATTAATTTATATAAGATTTTAGGGAATATTAGCATTTTGTATAAATTTACTCTACCCAACCACGAGCAGAACAAGTTTCCCCATTCTGCCGTTTCTTTCTGAAGTTCCTGGGATAGTCCTTGAAAATTTTCTTTGTATAGATGTTTATGTTGTTTGGGTATTCTTACCCCTAGGTATTTTATTGCCTGCTTTTCCTCCGGGAAGGGAAGAGTGTCTCTAATTTGTTGTAATTGAATTTCATTTTGCCCAAAGAGGAATGCCTGGGATTTATCATTATTTATTTTATATCCTGAAATTTCCCCAAATTCTTTTATCAATTTTAGTAAGAGTAGACCTGATTTTATTGGGTTTTCAATAAACAGTGTGGTATCATCCGCAAGCATTGCTATTTTGTGTTCCTTTTTTCCTGTGTATCCCTTCCATTTTCTCCTCCTGGCATATGGCTATTGCTAGTACTTCTAGTACCAAATTAAAAAGGAGAGGGGACAATGGGCAGCCTTGTCTGGTGCCTCTTGAGAGGGAGAATGCCTCTGAGTTTTTTCGTTTTTAATGGAGCTGTTTATCAAATACCAGAACTTCCTAGTGTCCTGGGTTTTATTGCTTCAAGGAGAGCCCTCAATTTTTCCTCCCCAAACTGACGTTGTTTAGATCTAATTAGATCTTTATAACTACTTCTCAAAGAAAAATATTCAGGTGGCAAATGGGAGCTAGTACTTAATCTATACTCCGTGTACACCTTCCTAACTTTCTCCCGAGCTAAATGGCAGTCACAGTCAAACCATGGTTGATTGCTGGGCTTAATTATACCCATCTTTGCGTGTGGCCGGGACAAGCCTACAATGCATTGTTGAATGAAAGAACCAAAGGAGTTAAATGCATCCAACATGGCCGAGTTCTCATGGCTCCCAAGTATGGAGGAATAATAGAGAGAACAAGACTCAGCCTTTAATATAGGCTCTAATGAAAGCACCACATGCTGGTTCCATTTGACCGAACAATGACGGTCAAAACAGATTAAATTTAAGGTAGGTGCAACCAAATAAAGCTGTGGCGTACTAGGCAGATTAAAAAAGATATAGGAAGATGATCACTAATTATGGATGATACCACCACAAAGTCACTCAGAAAATTTAAATCATTCGTTGAGACCACAGTGTAATTGACTACGCTGGAACTCTGCGATCCAACAAAAGTAAATTCCCCTTTCAAGTCACTGAATCCTGACCCATTTATTATATGAAGATTTAAGCCTGCAGTTAAATTTGCAAATCTAATGCCGGAGGAGTTTATTAAGGATTTAGATTTGCAGGTGGAACAGCAGAAACGATGGGTGTTTTCAGACGTGACGGGGCCGGTTGGCCCCATCACGAAAGCAATGTATTCATCCCCCGCCGGGATGACCCTGTCACGCCGTATCAGATGTGCCGGGGGATCCTGGTGGGGAATCTGGGAGGGGGTGGGGCCGCACGGCGCAACGTGCGGCCGCATGGCCCCGCCCCCTCCACGCTCCCCGCCACCAGCCCTCTGGGGAGACGGGCGGGCGGCGGGGCCAATGCAGCCAAAGCGTCTGGCCGAATTCGCCACAGCCAGGGATCCCACCGGTGATCCTGGGCCGTGGCGCCCGACCAGACGTGACAGCAGGGTTCACCCCGGCATGGAATCACATTCAACACGCGACAGCCTCCGGTCCCACCGCTTCGGCCGCTCGTGTGGTGAATGTGATTCCACGCTGTGGTAACATCTGGGGGGGAACATCCGTTCCCCCCAAAAGACGTGCCGCGATCACAGCCACCACCGGGAATTGACCGTGGTTGACTGTGATCTCGTAACGTCTGAAAATACCCTATATCACAATAAATTTCAAGCAAGTCATCGTCTAGACCCAGTCTGGTGTTAAAATCCCCAGCCATGACAAAAAGGGCCTTGGGGTATTTAATCAGCAATTCAGAAATCATATTTTCCAAATCCAGCAGTATGTGGAAACACCGGGTCATATTTGGTTTCAGTGCTGGCTATATGATACAATTCCTTCTAGATATTTATCAGCCTTTCTTCAGAAATTCCCCAGCCATACTGAACATAATTTATGACTCTTAGCTCAGGCAGATGTGGACTTATCTATTTTGGAGGCAGTTGCTCAGTTTTTGGTTGCCGCCATAGATCTTCGCAGCTACTTCCTACATTTCAAGCATCCCTCTGAGCAGTGACATTTGAGCCATGGCATCTGTTTTTGAACTAGGATTTGATCCTGGTGGGCCAAGTTTCCTTTGGCCTTATTATCTATTAAATAAATAAATAAATAAATAAATTTAATGGGGTCTTTGTATTTAAATTGCAATCTGTATTGTCTGAGAGTTATCTTTTAATGTTGTTTGTCTTTGTTATTGGTTTTTGAATCTATGGCCTTGGCCTCAATAAACAAACAATTCAAGATTTTCCAAATTTATTACTTGACGGCACATAAACCGTAAATAAAATGATCAAGTGATCCCCGTATTTTAGGACCACCCCTAATGCAAAGGGAGACTGCTTAATTTCGCAATCAATTTAAAATCAAGTCTTTCTGATATGAAAAAGCCCAAGCCCCCTCTGGGGCGCCCTCTTGCACTGGTCGATATTGTAGAGCTATAATGCTCCAGGTCCAGCAGCTCTTTAGCCCAGGTTTCCTGGATAAAAATAATCTGATGTTTCTTAATATATGAAAAAAGTCATCATTATTCTTAGGAGAGTGCCACCCAGATGAGTTCCAAGAACACATTGAGAGTAAATCAGGGTCATATTGATTTGGGAGTCATGGGGTGACTGTAGAAACTACCTGTGTGGAGGAGTGTGAACTTTGATCCTTGGGCTGTGATGGCAAATATTCCATATCAGCGTTACATATTATAGCCTTATATATGTGAGCTGCCAAAGGTTCCAACTGTGCAGGTTCTACAGGTGATCTAGGATCCTTTGCTGGAGATAAAAGCGTTACAGAATGAGGGGAAACCTCATCCATCAAATTTACTTCCATGGGTGAAGGAGCTGCAGTGGGATCTAAACCCATAGTCAAATTTAGTAGTCTATCATTTATTGAAGCCGTACTATTAATCCTAGGTCTACCTCTAGGATTTCTAAGTTGGTCATGTCTCTCTCTTGAGTTTGCATGTTTCACTAATCGGCCATGTGAAGACCGAGTATATAGCCTGGCTATATACTCCACTTTGGGTCAGAGAACTTCGGGGGGGGGGGGGGACTATCATACACCTCCCCCAGCTGAACGCCCCAAGAGAAAAATAAATCCGTATGGGACAATAGCTGGGCTGCCAACCCTGGCGCATGAAAATTAACAACTAACAGCTGCATATGAGGAGAAGCTAATAAAATTTGAAAAAAGCCAATCTGCTTTATAGGTATTGAAAATCCAATGATGGCAGAAAGATGCCGCTGGATATCAATTTTTGACCTCCACTGGGGAAATAAGCCATTTGGCAAAGGAAAGATTTTAAAGGACACGGCTTTGGGATTTAATGTGAGAAAGTCTCTATAGGGAGAAAAGCATCTTTGACCTGTATGCTCTGTAATCCTACTGAAAGTCCTCCGAGCTGCCTTACGAGCTACCTGGTGTGAAGGAGGGTTGGAATCTGCAGGCCGCTGATTTGAACATATTCCTAACCGGGGGTAGTGAGATATTTTCTTTTACTGCAGTCTGTACTTCTACACTGCATCTACCAGTTCTGTATTCAGTAATAAAATTACTTACAGACTCCAATTGGATTTTCTGGGATTGTAGGAGACTTGTTATAGTATCAAGTTATGCTATAAGCTTCTTAATTAAATCTCCTATCAAATAACATTGGTTCCCCAGAAGCTCCAGGGGCTCCAAGTCGAGGGATTCGAGGAACTGTGGGCTATCCACTGTTGCAAATTCTTCCCCTCCTATGCTTTGGGAGTCCTCTGATTCAGCAGAGTGGGAAAAATGTTTCCTAAGCATACTATTTCTTTTTCTCAAAGATGGGCATTCAGCTAAAGAAGGGACACATACCTCAGCGTTTGATTGCTCAAATGCCTTCTCCCGAAGCACGCTGTTGTGATATTACAAATTTAGCTAGTTTAACTTGCTTAGCCTGGGAGGACTCTGCTGAGGCAGCTGCTGCCTGATGACACCTTTTCCTATACATTCTGGGTCAAGCACACTCCTCTCGAGGGATGTCAGGAGATCACAGTAAATTGTGAACCCCAACAGATTACACCATAAAACCTGATCCTATGGGCCCCGTGCTCCACCGGCACCTAAGGCTATGCGCGCAAGGGTGTGTCCTTGTGTGTGCCGTCCTACGGCGTGTGCCCATGGCGTGCGCCCACAGTATGGCTGTGGGAGTCAAGATAGTCTTATAGCCCTGGGGGCGGGTGGGGTCAAGCAGGATTCCCAGTGGGTCTGTCCGCTCAGCTGCAGCTCCTCTCGCCAGGTAATTCCCACTCAGTCCTCAAGGGAGCTACTCCACTGCACAGTTCACCAGAGCTTTGCAGCCTCTTGTAGTCAGTGGATGCAGGCAACGAACTTCCCGATGGGCCAGCCACCCAGCACCACTCTCCCTTGCCCCTCTTTACCAGCAACACCCATCCCAGTCTGTCAGCTCACCAACTGTCTGTGGTACTCCAACCCATTCTGGGCTTTAACACACTATCTAGCCTCCACACCTCCCCTTTTTAGCTGGCTCATTCCAGTGGGTATTACTGTCCCCTTGAAATCCCATGCTATTTCTTCCTTCAGCTGGAATTGGTTCCTCCTTGTACAGGGAGATGAAGGCTTTCTCCCTCCAAGCAGGTTTATCTCTGGGCTTAAGATTTAGCTAGCTTGATGGACAGCAAACTAGCCCACAGGTCCCACAGCCTGGAAGCCTCAGTCTTGCTGCTGGCGCAGAGACTTTCTTACAGACAACCTTCTGCTTCACTCGCACCCCATTAAGCCATGTTTGTCAATATGCCCTGTAAGTCTGCCCTTAATAATGGTTTCCGCCATTTTGCCCGGCACAGACTTCAAGCTTACTGGTCTGTAGTTTCCACTTTCCAGGATCACCTCTGGATCCCTTTTTAAATATCGGGGTTACATTTCCCACCCTCCAGTCCTTGAGTACAGTGGCAGATTTTAGTGACAGCTAGGGGTGGGACACCGGGAAGAATACCGGATACCGGATTTACCGGTATTGGATCTCCCCAGTACCGGATTTACTGGTATCGGCATACCGGATCTTTAACATTGGGCATTTTACCATATTTTTTACATCGCGGCCATTTATCTCAATGGTTGCAATGTAAAAAACCCTGTTAAAGCGCCCAGTGTTAAAGATCCGGTATGCCGGTACAGGTAAATATCAGATTTATTGGATTAATCTGATACACCCAAATACTGACAGTACTGGTTCTCGGGAGAACTGGAATTCCAACCCCTAGGACAGGTTACAAATTACTAACAGTAGGTCTGTGATTTCATATTTGGGTTCTTTCAGATCTCTGGAGTGAATGCCATCTGGCCCTGGTGACTTGTTAGTATTCAGTACTCTGCCTGTAACAGAGTTGTACTGAAAAGTATTTGTTTTAACTCTTAAGTATCTGATGTGCAGCTAATGGAAACTCTTGTTTAGTGAAATTCTTGACTAACCACAGGACTGCCATGTGTCCCATGTATTGTACCTCCTCCCCATTCATTCCAAATCCTCTTTCCTCCAAAGGTCTCCATTGTACTGTGATCATGAGTTTTGTGCAGAGCTGGACAACACTGTCTGCTAACACCCTGACAGTCCTGCAGAGGTACTTAACGATAAGCTGCCAAAGAACATCTTACTGTATTAATGTAATGGCATGTGCATTTGCTTGACTTGATCTCACATAATCCATTAAAATCTTCATGAATAGAGAACGTTGAATCAGTCTCACTAATAGAAATTCCATCCCTGCTGTTGTTTCCATGATAAACCAACCACTTCATTGGCAAGAAGTTCATAGTCCTTTGTTTTACAAGTCACTTGGTGAATATGTTGTGCTTGTGAAAGGGAAGATTAGCAGTGGTTAGAGAGGGAGGTGTCATTCAGCCAGCTGGGATTTCTTCAAAACTTTGGCTTGTGCTCCTTATCGTTATGTAAATTTTGTAATTTTATATTTTGAGGAGGTAGGGAAGAGTGGGAGATGGAAAAAGGTTGGAGGAAATTGCAGAGGCCAACTGCACCATCCCTTTACGATTCAGCTAGGTGTTGCCATAAATGCAAAGACCCATGTGTGCTCAGTGGAGTGCACATGTGCTTCTGGTGGATGGGGGAGGGTTTAGACAGTGGCGGATGTGTGTGCACATGGTGTGCACCTCCATCCACCTGCCAGCCACCCATACCCCTTGCACAGAGCAACCTGGGTTTTTCCCAGTTGCTCTGTGTGGGGAGATGGGGGAAGGTGCATGAGTTGCAGAAGCGTGCACCCACCCATGCCACTTTTAAATGGGCGGTGCCACACATGTCCACTGGTCACAGTATACCGTTTTTTTAGAAGACTGAGGCAAAGTAGCTATTGAGCAATTTGACCGTACGTACATCCTCTGTTAACACCACACCTTCCCCACTGAGCAGAGGACTCACACCTTCCTTAGTCTTTCTCTCATTTTCATCATATTGGATGAACCACTTTTGATTGTTTCTGACATTCTTTGCTAGTTGGAGCTTGTTATGAGCCTTTGTTTTCCTAATTCTGTCCCAACATGCTTGTGCTTTTACTTAATAATCATTCTTAGTATCACCTCCTTCCTTCCATTTCCTGCGTATGTCTCTCTTTTGGTTTTCAGGTCATGCAAAAGATCTTTGTGCAACTATGCTGGCCTCTTTTAATTCCTCCCCTATTTCTTCTGCATGAGTATGGCTTACAGTTGTGTCTCCAATATTATCTCCTTTAGAAACTGCCAGACCGCTTAGACTTCAATTTCCCTTAGATTTTCAGTCATGGCCCTTAGTGTGAATCCAAATAGTAGTTCTCCTTTCCAGCCCATCGTACAGGCTCCCATCCTTTGTACTTACTTGCAGCCTTGGTTGTGGGCTTTTGTCACCATCCCCCACAGTACACAATAGATTGAAGAGGGCCTGTTTTGTGTTGAAACTCAGACAATGGAGGATATGTAGGATTGCCACCTTTGATTGTTTTTTACCTGACACTTCTATTTTGGTCTATGGGTGGGGGGGTGTTTTGTGGAGACTGGAAAGCTTGGCAGCTTGATACCTGAAGAAGCTGCTGAGGAGGATTGCTTATTTACGCCTGGGTGCTTTGTGTCCTTATTTTGGTTTATGGGAGTGTCAGGTAAAAAACCACAATGGGTGGAAACCCTAAGGATATTATTTGAGATATCAGAGAAACTAGAGTTTTTAAAATTAGGGATGGATGAATGCGGTTCGGAAGTTCGGAGTTTGGCCCAAACTTGGCCTGTTCGGACAACCGAATCCAAACATGAACTGACCGAACCAAACTCAATTCCGAACATCGAAATCACCGAACAGTTCGGTCAGTTCGGATCGCGTTCGGGTGGCAAAAAAAGGGTCACTGGAAGGTCAAACATGACAGGGAGGGGTAGTCAGCTGAGGAGCAGACTTCCAGGCACCAGGGGTGGAGAGGCTTCCAAGAAACAAAACTATCTGCCTCCCCCCTTTCCAACACCTTCTGAGCTAGTCACTGTTCCTGAACAGCAGGCGTT
>QEPC01007042.1:2076033-2087011 GCA_003113815.1 Sphenodon punctatus
GAGTTAGCTTAGTGATAGAGATAGCGTTAGTGATTTAGTTTTAGTGTTTGTAGGAGTAGACCTGTGTACTTATTAGATAATCCATTTAGTTCATAGCATTTAGAATAGTTAATAGCAGTTAGATTTAGTGTGTGTGTGTGTATATATATATATATATAATATTAGATAAAAAATTTAAATAAAAAACCCATATAAAAATAAAAAAACCAAATAAAAACCAAAAAACCATATAAAACTAAATAAAAAACAAAAAAACCATATAAAAAACAACAACAAAACCCCATAACAAAACATTTCCCAAATGGCTGAACCCGAACCGAATGCAGCTGAACCGAACAGCCGAACCCGAACCTGGCGAACGAACCGAACGGACGAACCGAACGCAGCCAAACCGAATGCAGCCGAACCAAACGCAGCCGAACCCGAACCACGATCTGTTCGCCCATCCCTATTTAAAATGATTTTTAAAGTATGGCACAGAAAAGAGACTCATGAAAAGAGAAAGGAGGAAATGCAATAGTGAAGAGAGAAGAGGAAGCTTTGTTACATGCTAAACAGATGAGAATTGGGACCTATATCATCTCCCTGCTATCTCCCTCCCTCCCTCCCTGAGCAGGAAGAGTACCTTTAGCAGCTGCTAAGAGTAGTAGATGAAGTAGTATTCCTCTCCATGAAATAGTCACTACACTGCAACATTAGAGGTCTATAGCTGTGTACACTACAGTGCTTCCAGGGTCCAGTTGCTTGACACTTAATGTAAACAAAAATCCAAATTAATCTCTAAAGTAACTGTGCTGACTTCATTAGAGTTGCACCAGGAGTTAATTTGCTGAGATTGATTGTTTGATTTCCTGTCAGATTGCAACGCTTATTGACATCTGTGCTGGCAACAAAAAGGAAGTGTCTTTGCTAGTGCTACTGATGGCAACAGATTCTACAGAGCAATGACAAAGGAAGATTTTGAGGTTCAATGACATTATACTCAGCAATTTCACAGAAAGCAGCATGACTTTTTAAAGGCTTATTCTGCATTTGTGTGGAGTCATTGACCTTGACCCTTTTGGTAAACTGATGTGTGCTTCTGTGTCAACAGAACAGGAACCAACCATAATGAAATAAACAGCAAAAAGTCAGAGCAGAATCTGATTCAGCCTGTTTTGACTGCTGCTTTCAGTTCTTTTTCACAGTAATTCTCCCCCCACCCCCCCACATCTTGTTACTGGACATACAGATGTTCCTTCCTACTGATAGCCTGGTAATTTATGTATTTAAAACACGACTATGCAATATATACAGAAAGTTTCAGAAACCTGTGTGCTTGCTACCTCTGATTTCAACTTTGAAAGTGGTTTGACTAAATGTGACTGAATGTGGTTAGTCCCCGCAGGAGCAAGTCCTTGGTGGGTTAACAACCTAGTCACACCTAGTTCTGAGCCTGATTAGATCCAAGATGGAACCTTTATAAACATGAGCTGGGAGACCACCAAGGAAGGCTCTAGTAGAGGGAACCTGGCTGAAAGCCCAGAGGTTGGGAGCCCAGGCAGGAGACTTGCCTCAGGGAAGGGTATTGCAAGAGAAAGAAGGATGAAAGGACAGATCAGGACCTTAAGTTGGCAGTGCTATGACACTGTACATAAACCTCACAAGGAAGAGGAGTTGGTCTCCTGAGTCTGCTTAATGAAGGTAGGTGGTCCTGATTCTGAAAATACTTAGGGTGTGAGAAGGGAGAGAAGGAGCAAGGTGTGCGTATGGTGGTATTGGTGGTGGGAGGGTCAAAATTACCACAGACAAGGGCAAGGAGGGTTCAGATTCAAAAAACTTGAGAAACACTGAAGTAGACAGACACTTCACAACCAAATGACCGGTTTACTTGGAGAACAGCCAAATATGCTTTGTTGCATGCACAGAAGAGAACTTGGTTCATTGGCTCATAAATATGCTACTTGATTACATTTTCTGTTATCAAGATTTCAATTTTGATTTTTTAAAAATTTGAAATCATTTAAGGCAGATTAATTTACATTGTCTGGAATATTTCAGCTGTGTTGTCCACATAAAATTTCCTGTTCTACACATCTTAGGTCAAATATATGAGTAGGTGGTGGGAAAAGGAATGGAACTGGACAAAGAGGAGTGGGATATTTGGTACCCATGATCAAAAATTCTATCTCAAATGGCCACATGGGCAGTTTGGAAGTAGAGGAGATGAACTGTTTGCTCTTATTCTGCTTCAGGCCAGCAGAAAGATGGAAATGACTCAAGGGTTTGCATTGTTTTCTTTATTATTAGGATCATTATCAGAGCCCACTGACAGCATTCCTTGACACAGCATTGTTGATATAAATATTTCTGGGAGTGTCCTCCATTTCAGCAAAACACTTGACGTTGCCAATATTGGCTTACTCCAGCCAAATGACAACACCCATCAAATGAATGGGCAGCCTTGGCACCTTTTGAGTCTGTACAAAATAGGAATTATTAGTGATTCAAATTAGCCTGGCCCTATGGAAAGTGGGGGTGAGGTCTGGGATGGGAGGGGCGGGTTCCCAAAAGGGTGGGGGGCCAGAGTGGCACACACCACCGCTTGCTCCCCCCTCCCTAAAGTGACTCCTCCCTGCTCACAGAAGCCCTGGTCAGAGGCCTATGGGTGCTGTGCCATGTGGGCAGCAGGACTCGGGGGCAGGAGAGGGAGCAGTGCTGCTGAGCAAGGACCTTGCTCTCCCATCCCGAGACCTGTTCTAATGGGAGCTTCTGTTGAAAGGGTGGGAGCACTTCCGGGAGGTGGCAGCAAGGGGAGTGGGGACTTGCACGAGGGGGTATGGAGTGCAATGTGTGGTGGCACCACTGCAGGTGCCACATGTGTGGGGCTCTTCTCTGGACCCAGCCTGGGACATTTTGCAGGGACCCACTACTCACCCACCACCCATCCACTATACATGTTACAGGGCACCCATAGGGCAATACTGCAGCCCTGAAACATGTATAGTGAATGGGTGAGTAGTAGGTGGAGGATTTCGTTTCCGAAAATGCCTTTAGTTGGGGAACCTACACTGAAACACCCATCAATGGGATAGTGCATATTGGCATGACTACAAACTAATGTAGTTTCTTTTCCTTGGAATGAAATGACTTAGATCTGATATTAGAGATGAATTGGGTAGCTCACCTCAGTGATTCATAAGCCATAAACTGTAGTAAATGAACAGCTTAGCTGATGAGTGACATGCTGTAGAAGGATCTTCAAACATGAGACTATTGTTTATATTTCTCAAAATGTCCTAACTTAATTCTCCTCAGGCTAAACAATACAGAAATATAATTGCTAATAAATTGTATTATGAAATTTTACACACTGGTTTATATTTGAGATTAAAATAGAATTATTAGGTGAGAACTAACTTGGCTGGGTGTGAATTAAATATTTCCAGTGACCTCCTCTCTCTTGCCTAATATTTTTGTGTCCCAGATTTACTTAGGTACAGAAAGACATGCCACAAATTAAGAAATGTACATAAAGGTGAAGTTCAATACAGCTTTCAATACTTCCCACATCAGGATGTAACAGTTATGAAATAAACTTGAGTTCTGGGGAGAAAAAAACCAAAACAACACGTTCAGATACTGTAATGATAAGGGTGGCAGAAGAATCTGAACAGAATTACTTCTTGATAATCAGTGGCTAACGTTGTCCTCAAACTACTTTTTAAAAAAGAGCCTTTGCTGCTTTATTTAAAATGACAGGTTAAAAAAACCTGAAACTTGGGGGTAGATTAGGGGTCAGAACATGGTAGGCAAATATGCAGTCTCGGACCTAATAATCCCCTTGTTTATTATGTATTTATGTATTTAGAAGGCTTACAGTGATTTTCACCCTCCCTAATTAGCTTCAAATGCTCAGGGTTCAGGGAGGACAATGTTAGGTTTATGCAGCCCATATAATTGTATCAGCCCTGGCATGTGTGACAGTGAGGTCGCTCAGAGTCAAGTTACTTGTGACTCAGCTACTTGTAAGGCTGGAGCAAAATAGCAGATGAGAGACTGGAGACCCATGTCATGTGGAGCCTGGACAGTTGACCTTGCTGACTGCTAAATCTGCCACTTAGCCTGAACCCATTTGAATTCTGGGGATTCTATGGAATGAAGATACTACAGCCGTCGGTGTCAGTCCCAGAGAGGAGCTTGCCTTGGCATGGGTGCAGTCATACCCTTTTGAAATTTTGAGCCATGTTGTTGGCAGTTGTGAAAGAACAGCTGATCTCAGGATGTTGGTCCCATCCAATAATCTGGAGGGATTTCTGATATTTGAGACTGAAATGTCTCTAGAATTGCTTGCTATGTTTTAACATCCTCCTATCTGAAAGTCAGCCTTAGCTCTGATTAAACTCTGAAAACTGAAGCCCAATCTAGTTCCTGAAGAATACAAATAACAATTGTGTTAGGGTTATGTAGTGGCGAGGAAACCAGACCTAGAGTCAAAGATGGAGGTTTCTAGTCCCTGTTTGGCCATTGACCGGCTATAGTGTGACAATGGTCAAGTGATTTCCTTTCTGTGTGTCCATTTCCCCTCCCACCTCGAACTGCCTTATCCGCTTAGTGCCTGCCCTATAGAGTTTATTACAGTCTGTCTCACTAGGTGTAAGAAGGCAATTCTTACAAACATTCTTAAAGTAGCTGTGCAGGCTTTTGCTCAGAGAGAGAGAGGGAATTATTCTCTCCCACGCATGTTTACAAAGTTTGAGTGGCAAGTTAAAAGAGGATCAAAACAACAAAAGTCTTGGTGGTTTTGTTTATTTTGCTGTGCACAAGTATGAACCCTTGCTCATTGTGCCAGATTCACATTGTCTACAGTCCACATTCCAGAATGAGTGAGCTCCATTCCCAATCATGGGTGCTTTTGTTTGGAGAGCTGTCACATCCACTTAACTGGGAGACGACTTCACTAAAATTATATTTTAGTGATTTAGATTCAGTATTTCCCAATGTCACTTATTTGTTCATCAGTATCATGACCCATGAGCCAGGTACTGCATGTCTTTCTGGTGAGGATAAGTTGCCTTTACTTTCAGTGTAATTTTCCACAACAAAAGACTGCACTTTTACTGTGCTTTGAGGAGAACTATTGAGGTGGTCAAAATTTGCTAGATGGAATTCCTTCCAAAAGCAATTTCAATTGTTTTGAAGCTGACTAAAACAATCTTGAATGCTTGAAATGGAAAATGCCTTTTAAATTTGTTTATCAGATTTAGGACTTATTTTTGTATTCCTGGTTTTGAGTTTGTCAGCTTAGCCACATTTTTTTTTTTCAAAATCAAAAACATTTCTTTTCTAAAATGAAAACATGTTTGTTTGTTCTTTTTGAAATTCATGGAAAAATTAGAAAACGAGGAGCTGAACCATTTTATTTATTTATTTCAATTTTGATCCCACCCTTTCCTCAAAGGCTCAGGGTGACTTACAAAATAAGATATATAAATATAAAATATATAGAACCATATATAAAAACCATATAAAAACAATTTAAAAAACCCTAACCCCAACCACCAACTCTCTCCCTAACCGACCCACCCCATCCCACACAACCCTATCTCTGCTTCTGCTTCTACCACCCCTCACTGGCGGGCCATGACATCATTCCCCACTCCCAGCCTCCCATGCCTATACCCCTCTCACTGGGGGGCCATGACATCAAAGAATGAAAAATTGCATTTGCCAGATTTCTGCACAATAGTTTCAATTTTTCAACTAGCTCGCAGTCTCAAATGCTCAAGGACTCTTTCTTAGTTGATATTCTTCTGAGAGAATCTTCCAGAAGGAAATGAATTGGAATGGAATCAGATGCATGCGTTTGATATTCTTCATATTTATGTTGTATGCTATACACGGGAGTGGGGATAGTACCATTACCAGTGCTAGTCTGCACTACCATAAATTCATTGATGGGAGAAGTGCTGCTGTCAGTGCCTCCTTATGAATGGAAGAAAACGTATGATCATCTGAACTGAAGGTTGAGCAGTTGAGAGACTATTTGCTGTTCTGCTTATGACTCTCCTGATTTGCTACTTGGCCCTACGATGCCCTCAAAGTACCATTTTCAAGACTTTTATAGGCCCAGGGCAAATGGGTTTTGAGTCCCTAAATATATGGGTGCTGGGACAGGGGTGCAATGGGATATTTCTGCATCCTCCGTCCTCCCATCTGGGCCTGGTTCCAAAGGGGCAAGAAGGGAACCTCCTTTACCCTACTCCTCCTGAGCCCTTTTAGCAGGACCACATGGGAAGTGGGTGGGGACAGAGGGGTTCCCTTGCCCCTTTCTGATGTAGCGATGCCTCTTCCTGAGTGCTGTAAGGAGAGGATGCTTGGAGAGGGAATGTGGCCATGTTGGAAAAGGGGGGGGGGGGACAAAGGAGGTTCCTGCCCCTTCCTGACATGACTACACTCCCTTTCCGAGTGCTTTGATGTCACAATGCTTAGAAAGGGGCATGGTCATGTCCGAAAAGGGGGGGGGGGGAAGAGACTGTCTCATCCCCACATCTCTCCCTCAGTTTAATTCAGCAGGAGCCCCTTGCCAAGATAGTTCAATATTTCTACCTGTGGATGTCAGCTGTGTAGGTGTTGACTGGTTCTCTAAGCCACCTCCTTCAAGATCTGGAGGGTGTAACTTTTGCCTGCTACCTATGGTGGGACCAGGTGGAGCGAGTAGTAGAATGTGACATGTAGATGTTCTCCTCTGTCCAATTCTAAAAGCAGAAGCAGAGTGATTTAGGGGCCCTACCCCGCCCTTGATAAGAGAGGACCTGGGCAACTGCTCCCTTTTCCCCACCTAAAAGTAGCCTTGAGGTTTGTGTTTGTTTGTGTACGTGTGTGGAAAAAGTGATGTGAATCTTCTCTCCTTCCAAAGAAATCTTCTAAACCGCTTCCTGTTTTAGCTGAGGGATCATGGCACAGCCTGGGGTTGTTTTCTTCAGGTGCTTATCTTTCTGGAAGAAGAACCTACTGTGGGAAGAGAATGAGGCCCAGTGGCTGTGCTCCCTCAAGAAGGCTATATCCTGATATTTTGAAGTTTCTCTACAGCTCATGCTTACATACTATTGAATATCCAGAATATATAAGAGCCTTTTCTCTATATCCTGGTATTGCCTTTGTCATGTGCCTCACCTTAACCTGAAAGGAACATCATCTCCTTCTATCCTCAGCCTCCCCACAGTATTCCTTCAGCTTCTTCAGTATTTGGCAACTGAAGACTTTCTGAAGCAAGTGTGTAGCAGACATACAGTGCAGCCACACAAGCTGCAATCTCCATGTGACCCCATGGTGGGCAAGCATAGCCCCCACACCATGCAGCCAGCACAGAGAACTGGGCAGATGGTCACCCCCCATCCCGCATGGGGCTACTGGGCAGGTGGGCTGCTGTTGCATCTCCCACTACAGCCGGGGCAGGCAGAGGCGCAGGCCACAAGAGCAGGTACCTGGCCCTGCCCCTGCTTCCCCCTGTGTATGTTCGGTGCCCTGGCCTGACCTGTGTCCGCTGTGGATTTCCACCCTGGGGTGGGTCGTGATGGCGACGTATATTTCTATTATTATTATTATTATTATTATTAATAAACATTTATATAGCGCCAGCAGTGTACCTGGCACTTTACAAAGTAATAAAATAGACACGGTCCCTGTCCCTAGGGCTTACAATCTGAGAGACAGGAGCTGGGGGAGAGACTTAGGAAGGGGAACAGAGGGAGAGACAAGGGGTCTAACATTCATGAAGATGCGAGGTCTCAAGTGCACGTACTTGGCTTGGTTACGATGAGAATGACAGCAGGCAGGTCCATGTTGCAAGGAAAAGGGTAAACCGATCGTAGGTATAGGAATAGTGGCTCAGCAGGATAAAGAGTCAGACAGAGCAGAGCGAAAGAGGTGAGTTTTAAGGAGAGATTTGAAGGTATGAAGGGAGGGGGCAAGGCGGATGTGGACAGGGAGGGAGTTCCAGGCATGGGGGGCAGCAAGTGAGAAGGGACGAAGGCGCTTAGGGGAGCAGGGAAGGCGTGGAAGGGTGAGAGAAGGGACAGAGGAGGAGCGAAGTGCACGGGCTGGAGTTCTATCCATAGACTGCAAACAACTTACTACAGAGTAGCCCGACTAAAGAAAAAGCGGTTGACGACTGCAGTCTTAATCGTTTGCATAAGTGGATGACAAAGGAATTTCCAAAAGACTGACTTAAATGAGCAGGTGCAGGTGTGCCTAATATTTGTGAGCTGTATAAGGGGTCAGACACTCGCCAACATTGGCACCGTTCTGTTTAATAGCATTCTTGTACAATTACATTGTCAGACTCCCAATACTTTTACTTCTGATTTTAAGGTTAATTTTTCTGCAAATGTTCAAGTTTACTGTGATAATTTTTGTCATTTTTCTTTTACAATTCAGCTTTATGTACAAAGAGGGGAGCAATCTCACAGGAATGTATCCCCTATAGCTGCTAAGCCACTTCTGAGACATTAACAATCCTTGGGAGATGTTTGTAATCATTATGGTGTTCTGTCCAGGACGCATTCCTGGCCATGAGAATGTTTCTATCCCAATGCATATTGTATGCAGGAGGCAAAGGTACTCTAGCAGTTTTAATGCTGTATCTCTCTTTCTCTGGATGGGAAAACGCAAAGCATGCTGTTTTGGGACCATTCATAATGCACAAGAGACCTTTCTCTTCCTAATCATTAAAGCATCTTTCCTAGCCCCACACACAAAATGATTCTCAATATGTTTTTACAGTGGCTGTAAAAATCTATTTTGTAATCTTTGTTTTTATTGCTCATGTAAAAGAGAGAGAAAGAACCATGTACAGTGTGCATGCCCAGTAAAATTACATAGTAGTTTTGTATTTTTAGTCACTGAGACTAACTTTCTTTTAACAAAGACAAGCACAACCTATTAAGAGCTGAACTTGGTGTACTCTGCTTACATTTTCAGTATGATTACTAGTACAATCTATCCAAATACCTTTTTGGTAAGTTCTTTCAATTAACAGAACAATTCTTCATTTGGGTTCTTTTTTAGTAAATTCTAATGAGAGATGAAGGATTAAAGTGTTTACATAAAAACTTCCTGCCATTTGGAAGGAGAGCTACTTGCTTGGGTTTGGTGAGTACAACGTGCTTACAATTATGGTTTCAAAATAGCTGTAGACTAGTCACCTACATTAGTCTGTTGGCTATTTACTTTAAGTAAACTAGTTGTTCATAACATAGAACATGGAATGTAGAAATAGTCACAGATATCAGAATAAGGAGCCAACAGACAAAGGTCCTCGGAATCATTTAATGTTCTCTCTGTGTTTAAAAATCCAAGGGAGTGAGTCTAAGGCCCTTTTCAAATGGGCCGCAGTGGGGGAGGGGATGGGTGTGCACCTGCAGTGGGTGGAGGTGCGTGTGCACCCGTTCCCACAGTGCACACCCATCTCCAACCACCTCCACTCATCTCCATGCATGGAGCAACCAGCATTGGAGTGCCCGTGCGAACGGTGACTGCGGTGGGTGGGGGGCGTCCGTGCCAACGTCACCCATGGTTGGTGGGGGATGGGTGGGCGTCCATTGGAATGGTGTCCATGGTGTGTGTGTGTGTGTGTGTGTGTGTGCATGCATGCTCCCACGCTACACCCATCTTCTCCCACCCATCACCCACACACGGAGCAACAGGCTCCAATGCCAGTTGCTCCATGTATGGAGATGGGTGTGCAGCATAGGAACAGGCGCACACCCATTGCGGGCACAACACCATCCCCCTGCCTACCGCAGTCCATTTGAAAAGGACCCGAATTTGCCTGCTTCTCTGTAGATGACCTCTGCAGGTTATTTTGAAAATATATAGCTCCCAATTATTTTCGTCTTATGGCAGTTGGATGAAATTTGGTATTTATTCAGCCTAGGATTTCACCAAAGTGTCTAAGTTTTCTTTCTTTTAATAAACATTGGAACCAGCTATCGACCTTATGATGAAAGATAAATTGCAGGAAAACTAAAAACTAAAAAAACCACACTCCACCCTGTATTACACTTGAGTTAGTTGTTTCTGCTCAGGTGAGTAAGCCTGCTAAAATTCTGTGTATGAACTGCTTAAAAATAATCTTTTCTACTTGCTTATACATTTTTCATTAGACACAGGAATTGGCCCATATCATATGAATCTGTTAAGGTAACTGCTTTCCTGGCCTGTAGTTGTAAAGGGAGAGATGAGATGCATTTTTAAGCTTGGAGAAAAGGGGTCATGGTTAGAGGGGACAATGCAATGAAAGTGCCCAGCTTTAAATATCAGTAGTTAGTTCCCTCGAGCAGCTGGTTACAAAACTGTTCTGAGAACCACTGAGTTTTGTGTATAGTGGAGGAAAAGCTGCAGTTTAAAGAAGAGAAAGACAAGAAATAGCTATGCTGTGTACCTGACTAGGGTTATATTAGCCTGAATGAGTCATTGTTATAAAATTTGTGTAGTGGAGCATCCTTTCATGTCTGCCATCACAGACTGAATCCAGTCCTGACCAGGATGACAACATTTATTTTGCTTGAATAACTGTCCATACTTTAAAAAGAAATGCATAGGGAGGGGGCATTAGTTTAGTTCCATATTGAGGATGGCCCCATCATAGTCCTGCCATATGATTGGCATCATTTGAAGCCCCTGACAGTTTTGGAAACCAAGATCTATATTTCAATGATGAGTAGAGATTAAATCATGTCATAATAATGATGTAATCCTCTTACAATAGGTCAGATATCCACTTTGTTTAGCTCTATGAAATAAAGCAACCCCTCCGCACTTATTCTCTACAAAGCACCAGGTACATCGCTGGCGCTATATAAAAGCTTATAATAATAATCATAATTCATAATAATGAAAAAGGCAAATTCATCTTAAATCTCTAAACATAAAACTAGAACTAGGTGATAATAGACTTGGGGTTCTCAAACGAAGTGGGGCTTTCCCCATGGGGGGG
>QEPC01007042.1:2099499-2116572 GCA_003113815.1 Sphenodon punctatus
GGGGGGGGGGGGAGAAATGGGTTAGGGTGGTGGGTGGCTGAGGATCTTTTATACCTCCCTTGTTATCTATTTTAAAAGTTGTTTTTAATGTTGTGTGCTGCCCAGAGCTGCCCGTGGCAGGATGGGCGGGTTAAAAATGCTTTAAATAAATAAATAAATATTTTTAAAATAAAAATCCATTTGAAATATTGTAAAAGAGTTTTTCACAAAAAAACAAAAATCCAAACAAATTTCAACCAGCACCAGTAACTAGACATCCTACCTGGGTTGAGATTGTATCCAAGGTTCACTGTTCTATCCCTTTAAATCTTCTCCAGAATGGAGCAAGGGGGCAGAGAGGAGCCACCTCTTCTCGATCGTGGCTCCACTGAGTGTTGTAGAACTGAAAAGCATTTCAGTGAGCACTGCAGCCACCATTGGGCACTGATTTAAAGGGATCAGGAGGACGTTATGAATAAAATAGTTTCAAAAGTATATATTTGGTTTTCTCTGAGTGACTTTTTAATAGCTGCTGCATGCTGTTGTATTTTAGTGGATGCTTTTTACTAATGTGTCCTGTTGTTTTAAAGTGCTATTTAGAGACTTATTCAATTAACTTGAATAGTGCTTTGGGGTTTATGAGGGAAATTGCTGGTAATGCCTGTGGATAACTTCAGTAATTATGTATATACAGCCTCTTCAAATTTCAATTGTTTATTTGCAGCTCTCTGTATTTGGATTTGTTTGTACGTTCTTCCCATTTCCCACCTCTCTCCCTTTCTCTTTCTCAGGGGTGGACATTGCTGCATATTATTTTGTGCCTTCTCCATTTAATTGCTATTCCTGGGTGGGGTGGACTTTGGGTGTTAAATTGCTTCAGCTGATCACATCTCCCAGACATCTTAATTGTTTTTATGTTTCACAGCTCTCTACATAAAATCAAAACTTGGTTGCAAGAACAAAATATTCTTTATTTGAACAGTTCATGTAATAAATTTCATGTAATGAAGGTTAATAAGACATGCATTGGGAGGGTAGTGAGATCAAGCCAGCTCACTGTTAGAAAGTTATCAAATGTCCTATTGGAAAGACAGAATCCCCCTCTAGAGAACTCATTCATCTGTGATAGTGGAATTCATACTCCTTGTTTGTTTATAACAAAGTTGGTTCCCTCTCTTGACAACTGTTAGGACAAGAAATTTCTCCGTTGCCAATTTCAAACTGTTATTAAAATGTCAGTTTATCAAGGGTTTTAAAAGGAGTGATGCATGCCTATCATTTAGCCCAATTTTCTTTTTTACTATGGGTGAAAACAGAGGGTGTCTTCAGACGTGACGTTGACACGGTGAACCACGGTGAATACCCACCTGGGGTCACCGTGTCCCGTACGTCTGTTTGGCGGCCGCCAGATGTTGACCACGGTCAATCGGCACATGGGGTTCGTCTGAACCACGCTTCCCGGGCTAGCCGGGGGAAGGTCCCGGGAAGCGTGGTCAAACGGACCCCGGGCCGTGGCCAACGAAAAGTAACGTCTGGCCGCGTGCCACGGCCCGGGATCCCCGGCGGGATCCCGGGCCGTGGCANCCCCCGGCACGTCTGTTGGGCCGTGACGGGGTGACCCCGGCGGGGAACGAAGCCGGTGGTGCCGGTACGGGGCCAAAGGGCCCCGTATCGTCTGAAAGTACCCAGACATGACGCTAAACATCCTTTAACCACCCTTGGTGGTCATTTATGCATGTTGCAGGACTGTATTGGTGCCCTATGCAGCCCTGCAACATGCATAAATGACCACCAAGGGTGGTTAAAGGGTGGTTAGCGTCATATCTGTTTTCACCCTATGGTTGTTTTTAAAATTATATATATCCCTAAGCAGCTGCCTAATATATAGCAAGCCTGTCCAGAGCTCTGAAATTGCAGAGAGGACTGTATTGGTGCCCTATGCAGCCCTGCAACATGCATAAATGACCACCAAGGGTGGTTAAAGGGTGGTTAGCGTCATATCTGTTTTCACCCTATGGTTGTTTTTAAAATTATATATATCCCTAAGCATCTGCCTAATATATAGCAAGCCTGTCCAGAGCTCTGAAATTGCAGAGTGGACTTTAAGAAAGGGGGGTGGGGGACATGTAGGAAATATAATTTATGAGACTACAGTAAAGGGAATTATTAATCTATAAAAATATGTGCCCACACTACTACTGTCTCTGTGAAAAACTGATTTCACATGTTATAATGTGCCTTTTTAAACTTAAAAAATAACATGTTGGGAATAGGAATGGGTGTTGAAACCTACATTTGTACAGCATATGAACACTTTGGTCTCTTAAGAAGGCAGATGTCAAAAAATTTAAACTAGATTTGGAAAAATGCAAACCCATGAGAGAATCAAAATTAAAGACCAAAAGTCATGTCTTCTGGTTTAATGGTGAGACTTGGCAATAACATCTTTGGGTACTTCTGAAAGGAGAACTCTGATGATTGGCTCAATATACAGCATGGAAATTGCCTTGAATATAAATTTTATCTCCACGTTTCCAGTACATTTTGAGAGCCAAACTCTAGTACTGTCTGGGAGAATGTTAATACTTTTCTGCAGTGATGGTATGAATCAAGAGTTGATCTTATAAGCAAAGAAAATCATTGCGACAAAGCTATTTACTCAAGGAAAAGAAGCAAAAGCAAACAACATGCTGTGGTAACGTGGGCTATTTTCTGAGTTGCTGTGAAATAAAAAGCAATGTCTTGCAAAATGTAAGCTACATAGTAATGCCATTAAAACAATGATAACTACACACTAGCTTGCAGCAGCATTTCTGATGATAAGGTGGTAAATAACCTGCTACTAGTTTGATAATACTTAGCTCCTCTACAAGATAATACATTTTTAATTTTTATCAATCGGTTTTTTTGCAAGTACAGTCAAATCTACTAGTTTTTAAACTATGGTCCTGCCTGGGTGGTCTGCAGAATGAAACACATTTTGAGAACTAAGTGATAGGAAGATCAGAAAGTTGGGAAGGGAGGTAGGTCCTGTGAGAAGATTTCTGTCGTGCAGAGTGGACCATAAATGAATATTTTGGAGAACTGTTGATCTAATTAATCATTCCATGAAGAAGGGAAACATTATTACCTCTAATCTCTACCTGACAGAAACAATAAAAGCAGACAGAGAGATTTCTAACGTTTGCACCTGAGACTCAAAGGTGGGTAAAAACAAACATTCAGGCAGTGCGGTGGCTCCCTGGCCTGGAGCGGAAAACCACGGCCACCACTCCCTGGTTAGTGAGTGGCACGAAACAAATGTGCCTGCTGTGACGCAGGTGGTCAGAGAACTGTCCCCAGCCCCCCACCACCCTGAGTAGGATGTGTGGGCAGCTGGCTCCACCCCTGCCCTGCTCCCAAAGCCTCACTCCCCTGCATGACAGACTGCCATGACAACCAGCCATGGCGGCTCCTGCCTTGATGCAGGGATGGAGGGTTGAACAAATGTGCTGGTTTGTGTTGGTCTGCATGGGCAGTCCTTGGCCTGGGATGCACCTTGGAGATTTTCCTGAGGAAGCAGCCGGGGTCAGCTGCCAGGGTCCCCCTCCTCCCGGGCCAGTCCCAGGCCAACACCTGGTGGTGTGGGACCACTTGTGTGTGAGTTCTGGGTCACAGCGCACCAGTGCAGGTCAGCATCATGTTTATTTTTACCCAGTGTGGTGTGCTATAGTGTTACATAGTACTGCTGAAGTGATTAAGGCATCGAATACCAAATAACTGAAATACCAAAGCAAAATTACCAAATAAACTAAGTAACCAAGATACTGAAGTTACTGAATAAACAAAATAACTGACAAACTAAAGATGAAATAACTGAAATAAATATTCTAAACTGCAAGCAAAGTGGGAAGTGAATAGCATTTTGTCCCCTCTGTGGTTCTATGATAGCACACTACAGAGAGTAAAATTGCTACAATTCAGAATATTGGTTATACAGAAAAAGCCATTTCTTGTTTGTTATTTTTCTCCAAAATTAGTAGGATTTTTCCCTTTGACGGCTAGGATATTTCCTGGGAAATGACACTGAGCTGACTCTAGAACCTTGCTTGGTGAACCGATGAGTGTGACATATACTGCATGCTCTCTAACAGAAGCCCTGCCTGAAGTACACACTGTGGTCTTTTCTTCCCTTTATTTCTCATCCTTCCATCCATCTCTCTCTCTCTCTCAGACTGGTTTGAAGGCACTTAGATATAATGCTTACTATGAAACTGATCTGTTCTTAAATCAGACTTTCTTCTGTTTGCCCTCTACTTATTTATGGTGAGTTGCAGACCTCAAGAAACCTCTTTGTTTGATAACAAGATTTTTTTTTCTAAGCTGTGAGAGTCTGATAGCTCACTTCAAAAGGAAAATCACTTCAGCTCCTTAGAACTGTTCCCAAGTGATGAATAAAAACTTTAATAATTTATTTGGCTGTAGCAGGCCAGTAGCCAGGGCATCAGTGTTTCTCTGTACAGTAATTGCAAGAAGGATTCTGGTGATGCAGTGATCGAAGAACATTGTTCTTTATGATGCAGAGCACTTGGGAACTCGGGATAATGCACTGAAGCAATTAAATGTGCCTGGTGCAGTAGCTTTCTCTAAAAATACACGGAAGATTAACACAATTGGTTTATAGAGGAAGGCTGCCATTTCATCAGAGCCACAAATAATGACTTATCCAGTTATGATAATCTTAAAACCAGACCATGGTCATTGCTGATGGAGTTATTTAATAAATCCCTCCTTCTTCATCATGGGTCTTTATAACCCCAAAGGCAGCTAAAACAAATCATAAAACCTTTTTGACAAGCCTGAACCACTCCTCCCCCCATGTATTCCTCAAGAACTGTGAGGTCAACTGTCCTGTGCTGTTTCATGTTCCTCCCCTCTTGCCATTTTTTAAAAATTGAGGTTTTTATCATCAGGGGTACTTTCTACCCCCAATGGAAGTCAATAGGAAAATGAAAGCACTATACGCCCTTTGCATTTGGGGTCATGTCCACCCCATGCACATATATTTTTAAAAATAGTTGTGTATTTTTTAAAAAAAGGCTTAACCCAGCACCTGCCCTCCTAATTAGCGTTCTCAATTAGAGATAAGGACACAATGGGTAATTTCAGATGTGATGGCCCGGAGGCCCGCCACGCTGAACCACAGACCAGGATCCGTTTTGGATCCCGGTCAGGAATCAGGGCGGCTGTCCTTTAGATGTGCCGGCCTGATTCTGGAGGGGGATCGGGGAGGGGGCGGGGCTTTGCAGCATGATGTGCAGCCTCACAGCCCCACCCCATGCACTCCCCTGGCCGCCCGCCTTCTGGGAGATGGGCAGGTGCAGCGGCCAATCCAGTCTTTGTGCCCAATCCAGTCCTGTGGTCGGGACCACGATCCAGCAGGGCTGAAGGTAACAGACGTTACCTTCAGCCCTTTCCAGATCGTGGCCAATCCAACCACAGTTGGGGCCCAATCCCACCACAATTCTGGATCTCTGGACAGCCGGAGGTCCAGAATTGTGGTCATTGTGATTCCCGCTGGAGGTTCACCAGGGTGAACATCTGGTGGAACGCACAACAGACGTTACGGGAATCACGGCCACCACAGGGGATTTACTGTGGTTGACTGTGATCTCGTAATGTCTGAAATTATCCAATGTAGCATTTTGTTTGACTTCACAAAAGTCATCTATGGTGTGTTTAGGAAAAAAATCACCATATACATCTTTAGGGGTTACAATGACCCCATTTTAATGGTCAACTTGCCAACTTCTAGTGTTCCTTATCTTTACACAGCAGGTAGCACCTTATCAGAGTGAACTCTTGACACTTTTTTAAAAATCACAGCCATTAGCAGCTTTGTGTTGGAAAAATACCGATTAATTCTGCATCAGGGGTATTGATGACCCCTGCACCAGCTGCAGATTGTATTTATATGTTTATGTTTATGTTGTATTTATATGTTGTATTTTAAAGTTCTATTTTAAGTTTATGCAAAAAAAATTGGAGGTGGTCAACATTGCCCTCTGTACTGTATTTTTTAGGTGTGCTGCTTTACATGAGGGGTGGTGGTGACCCCCAATACCACAGGGGGTGGTGGGTGGTTTGTATTTTTGTTTTTCAATTGATATATTAATAAACTGTCACATTTTTATGTTAATCTGGAGTCATTTTCAAATCAATGACATTCATTATTTTTCAGTTGTTTATTAATCGGAGTACTTTCTACCCCAGAAATGGTTATTAGTCAGTCAGTTTCTCAAGGATAGTAGGGTTAAATTTGTATGCCGTCCTTCTCTGAGGCATTGAAATCTCTTCCGAGATGTAGGCTGCTTGCTGACATTGCACAAATGGGTGGGGTTGTGGGGTGGAGGGACTGCTGAGCCTGTTCGCAAAACTAATGAGAAGGAGATCACATGTCTCCAATTGTGGGCATATGCCTTCTATCATTATTTCCCCCTTTTCCTGTTAAAATCAATAATGTGATGCAGGGTTGGATTTTGAGCCCTGCACGTGCTACTGATTTTACCAGGAAAAGGGGAAAATAACGATTGAATCCCTGTGTCCACGATCGGGGACTCATGCAATCTCCCTCTCATTAGTTTTGCTAATAGCAGTTCCCCCGCACATCCTGTAATGCTGGCAAGCAGCTTTAGTTATGCAAACTGTCTTTGTTTATTTCCTGTTCATTTGTAAAATTCTGCTAGAGAAATACAATTAGCGGGGAAAACCATAATGCTGACTTTTTCCTGTTGAGACCTTGCCATGGTGGGCCCGTCAGTGTGGAACACGATCCCTCCAGATGTTCATCTCGGTTCGGCCCTCCTCACCTTCATGAAAACACCTGAAAACGTTTTTGTTCATCAGGTCCTTTTAGAGGATCTACTTCTGGTTCCCTTTCATGTATTTTTTCTCCCTCTTTCTTTACCTTCCACTTTTTATATGGATTTTAAGTTATGGTGTTTTATTGTATTTTTAATATGAAGTACTCCAAGCACCATCTGGCAGCAGGGTTCTATGCAAGTAAAAATATATTATTATGATTATTATTTTATTTAGTGATTAGAGTGTTTTGAAGATCCTATAAATAAGCCTGTGCCATGGCAAAGAGTGTGTGCAAATTTGACTGGTACATGGCTAAGTGGGGGGGGGGTAGCAGGATCTGAAGGCAAAGACTCAGAGTGTTTTTAGACAAGTGCATCGCCCACCCATCATACATGTTGCAGGGCTGCATAGGGCACCAATGTGGCCCTGCAACATGTGTGAAGGGCAAGTGACAGGTGGGTAATGGTTGGGGAGGTGCTGGTCTAAAAATACCCTTGGTGGCATTCCAGTGGTTTACAATGGTTGTTTTAAACAGGCACGGCTGGAGGGACAGGTCTGTGTGCACTGGGTGAAGCACCCATGCATATCTGATGAGTGAGGGGAGGGGGAAATCAGATGGGAGAGGAATGGGTGTATGCTCCTACCCATGCAGTTTGGCCTTCCCCCACATGGAGCATCTCGGATTCCCTGGCAATGCTCCATGTGTGAGCATGAATGGGCAGTGTGTGTGTCACGGGAGCACGCACCCCCCAATGCCGCCTTCAGATGGACATCTGGATGCGTGGGGGATGTCTCGTCAAAAAACGGCCAATGAGTCTCAGTCACTCCAATTCATTATTTTCAGGTTTCTTCCTATTATGTAGTAGATACACACTACTCTATAGATTTTCCAACTCTAACTAAGCAATGCAAGTTCTATTTTTGTGCTTACTGTATGGATACCGATACCTCTTAAATTGCAAATAATTTTCAGGTTGTCATGTAATGTCAATGACCGCTAGGTTATAGCTTGAATCTTTTGTGATAACGCATGTTTGCACTAGGCTTATTCTAGGTGAACTCAGCAGATACAAGCTGCAAGATATTTGTATGTATTCAGAGGAACACATGGAGTTTCTTTGTTAGTGTCGTAAAATTATTCATCATCTCAGGCCCATAATCTGTTTTGCTTAGTAGCAAAGTGGCTGCCACTGAACTGGGTTTTCATAAAACATATCTATCTGTCAGTTCTGATTGTCTCCCAGCAGCATGCATTAACTTCTCATGCTTGGCAGTACAAAAAGATTACGCTATGTGGAAATGTTAACAAGGTCACCTTGTGCATACAGTAGTTCATCACACTTTTCTTCCTTTCATTGCTCCTGTTAGGCATTATTCCATGTCATGCATAAATAATATTGCTCCAGAGAGCAAGTCAGTGTACTTTATATTACTGGAGCTAATATACTATGGAGACAGGCTGAACTTCTGCAGAGATTGTCTGTTCGTGTCACTTACCAATTTTGGTACCTAGACATCAGACAAAGACACAAACATTAGATGAATGCATGAATTCATGAATATAATATTACACTCTCTGCCGCTGATCTACCCATATTGAGATAGTTTTCATATAAATGAGGTTTGGCAAATCAGTATCTGGCATTACACATCTGATTATTACACTCATAGAGCATGAGAGAGAGGACCATACACATTCCATGGAAACGCACACAGTCCTAAGGTTTCAACCACTGGAAATCCTGGTTAGAATAACCCGTTTTTCACTTGGCACAATTCTGCTGCTTTGCAGTTTGCATGCAAGTTTGTCTGGCTTTATCTCTATACAGCGCCCTGGCTAGAACTCATCATACTGATGTCAAGGCTTCTCACCAGGCTTGGCTGCTTCTCCGTTTCCAGTTTAGGGCTGCTTAACCCACACATTTGAGCCTTCTTGCCTCAAGATCTTGCTGTCTATTCAACTCAGTAATGCATCCTGGTGCCTCCTTTTTACTCTGTAATTCCCTCCAGTTGAAAGCATTCTTTGTAGGCTTGATATTATTGGCAGGTGTTGTGGTGAGGGACCAGCTTTGGGACCGCTCAGTATCCTCTTTCAGACTTCAAATGTAAGTGTATGAAAATCTACAACTCATTTGAGAGCATTTGCTTGGTGGCCTGTCTAGCATGATTGATTGGTTACTTACTTTCCTTAAGCTTTGCATTTGTTTCTGCAGCCATGTCACTCAACAGTTAATCATTCATTGTAAAAGCTTAGGTCAAAACAAAGGAAAGTTGCTAAAGTGCTGCATGTCAAATATTGCATCTCCACAACAGACAGAGTGAAAAGTACCATTGGATAATTACAAAGGATTCATAGCTAAATTGAAGGGGGAGGGGATTATTCACTAGTGAGAAATGCCCTGGGATGGTGAGTTAATATTATTAATGGGTTCAGTCATGCAAATACTATTCAGTTTTAATCTTTATACATGCTCGTTGCACAGACATGCTGTTTGGGGTTTTATTCCACTCCACTGTCTTCTATAGGGATGGGATCTAAAGCTGACCCCTGCTAAAGTAAAGATCAAAATTATTAAGAAATTTATTTTGCAGAATTAGTTTGCTTTGGTTAAATGGGAGTATTCCCAAGCAAATCTCCCCGGGCCCTGACAGCATGTTTCTCTATATGGTTGCCCAGACTCTCGAGTTCATCATTTGAAGGGGACTGCCACCCCTGTCTCCCTCCCACTTGAACAGGTCTTTTTGCACAGGTACCTGGCACCTCTGGCATACATGCGTCAGTTAAAAATTTGTTTGTGGTTGTAAGACCAGATTTAGCATTTGTACTACAGTGATGTGTGGCTTCGTACTGAATACATTTAACTGTTGGTGTCTTTTTGGACAATGCTATTAGTGTGCTGACTCTGATCTTATGTCCAATATGAGCTTCACTGGGTGAAGTGCACGTGATGGCAGCGTGCCGCTGTCATGACCCAGTCCGAGGCAGAAATTCACAGCAGACAGGGTCCGGGCCGTATCAGAGTACCGACCAAACATGCCCATGGCTGTCCCACCACCGCTGTCCCATTGCGCTAATGACTTGCGGAGGGCTGCAACAGACGTATGGGCAGCTGGCTTCACCTCCTCACCCCACTCCCAACACCCCACCCCTCGCCATGACAGGCAGCCATGGTGGTCAATCACGGACCACTATGGCAGATGGCCATGGCAGGCCCCAATATGCGTGGATCATGGTGGGCCAGAATGAACTTGCTAGCCCACTGTGTTCCACTTTGGCCTGGTAGGGCAAGCTTTAGCTTGGGCTGTGATTTTGGTGGTTTCTTGATGTCAGAGGCCAGGCTATAGTGGTGTGCAGAAAAAAAATAATTAGTTTTTATTTTAGTTTTAGTTATTAAAATCCCATTCATTGTAGTTATTGTTTTAGTTATTCCCACTGGTTTCAATGGGAAATGTATTTCTGGCTGTAATTTCTTCATTTTTCATCCAATTTGTATAAGGGAACATCCTTACCATATTTCAGAATGGTTGGATAAAGGGATTCCATTTTATAAGCAATTTAAAGTTTGCAGACACATTTTCAACTATAACATCTTTCTTTTCCATCCAATTTGGATGACATTTGGATTGACTATTCCCTTCACCCAAGAGATCATCACTGACAAATTTCAGAAAGTTCAAATAAAAGTTCTGTAAGCACCATGGTTTATGTGCATGCATTTCCAGCTGTAACGTCTCTGCTTCCCATCCAATTCAGATGAAATTTGGACAGATTGTACCCCTCACCCAAGGGCTTTCCCCCTCCCTTCTAGTCCCCTTCTGAACTCTTGTTTGCCAGAAAAGGCAGACAGTCTGGAGCCAGTGCCAGGCACCTGCTGTTGCCTAAGCTCTTGAGTTGATATGTTCAGGTTTGAGGCCAAGGTAAGTTACTCATATAGCTACACATACTAACATTTATAGAGTGATGCATTAATGTTAGTTGCTTGATAATAGAGTGATTTGCTTTAAAGTAGAGGTCTTATATTTAGAGTTTATATATTTAGATTTTGGTTTTTACAAGAGGATTTTAGTTTTAAGAGGATTTTAGTTTGCAGAGAAGAAGGTTGCAAATTTATGTAATAGAGTAAGTGGTTAGAAGCAGAAGTTAAAAGGAGTTGAGAACAACAACAATTAGAGAACCTGGCATCATTTGAAAGGATAAGATGAGTTAGGACGAGGTGACTTGGACCATCACCTTTAAAAGGACTTGTTTACCCCAATCCAGTATACCGTAAAAATTGTAGTAATATTGTAGTAATTTCCATTGATGAATGTATGTGTGTCAATTGAATTTAGCCTTATTACTGGTTGAAATTACTTCACTTTTATTGGACCAGGTAATATCCTGGGTGGAAATGGGAGGAGAATAGAAAGTTTTAAAAACCCAGGTAAAGAAGGGAGACCATCTTCAGCTTCATTTTCCATCTTTTAATTTCTCCTATCTTCTTTCTGGTTATTCTTTGACCTCTTTGTTTTACACTTCTTGGTCCAGACCTGATCAACTTTCATATCCATCCAGGAGCTTTTCTCGCTGAATGGAGGGTAACTATAACTTAGCTTATTAAGGAATGAACAGAAGGTATTTTTTAGACCAGTACCAGATAACCTTCATGACTATTGGCAGGGATTGTATGAAAGATCTTTGCTTCTAAGAATGTGTGTTTTAATTGCTTGTATCTCTGTAATTGTAGTACTCATTTATGAAGTTGCTGAATACTTGTGGGGACTTTATTTGATAGTCACACAAAATAAATCGTCTGAATATTCCTCAGTATTTTCCAGTGTCTCTGTATTAAATTAGTTGTTGTCTAACAGGACAACTGATTAATAATTCTTTATGAACTCCAAATATTCCAAATCTAAAATTGAGTCACCAGAATAATTGATCAATAGTTCTGTTAGTAAAACTGCTGGTCCTTCAATAACTAAAATGAAAAAGTTTTTCATTTTTAGTATTTTTATTTAATTATTAGGCCATTTGTTTTAGTTAGGAATAACAAAAACAAAAATGATTTTTTAGTTTTAGTTATTCATAATAACTAAAATGAATGCACATCCCTATTGGGCTAGCTACTGATATGCCCCGGGGAAATTCCGGGTCAACATCTGGCGGTGCAAAAACAGACATGCCAGTGGGCTGCAGGCCTAAACAGGCCATGTCACATCTGTTTTTCCCCACTAACTCCAACAGTCTTCAAGTCTGAGCCACAGGTAGTGGCTCAGCAGTTCCAAGGTGTCAGGGTGCAGTGAGGGGTTTGGGGGGGTTCGCATGCAGCACAGACCCAGGGATCCTTGTGCCCCCATGGGTGCCTTAGTTCCTCCTTGACTTACTGTGGGCCTGCCTCAGGCGGCGGGGGAGCTGTGGGCGCAGGGTGCACCAGGAACGCCGCAGCGGGAGAGCGCTGCTGGTGCAGCAGCAGAGTCCAACACACCTCCTTGACCTCATGCTGTGCCAGGAGGTGTGTCCTTGCAATTGCAGCCACAGGGAGCAGGGACCACGCCCCCAGCCTCGCTTCCAGGACCGCAGCATTCACTGCGCCTGCAGCTCCACCTCCAGGAAGCAGATAAAAGTCTTCCACCAGCATCATAGCATTTTTATTTATTTATTTATTTATTTATTTTATAGATTTCTAACCTGCCCCTCCTGCAAACAGCTCGGGGCGGCTTCCAACAATAAATATATAATACATAACAACAATTTAAAACAATCAATAATAACAATCATATATTAAACCAGGGCCCGGGACCTCAATTAAAACAATAAATAAGGTAGGGGAGCTAAAACCCTCCCCCCCTCCCCAAAGGCCTGGGCGAACAGCCAGGTTTTACAACTTCGCCGGAATGTCAACAGGCTTGGGGCCAGGTGAGCTTCCTCTGGAAGGGAGTTCCAAAGGCATGGCCCGGTCACCGAGAATGCCCTCTCCATTGTGGCCCCCCGCTTAACGCGGGGGACCTCCAAGAAGGCAACCCTGACAGACCAAAGGAGTCGCTCTGGGACACGGAGGGCGAGGCAGTCCCTGAGGTATGAGGGGCCCAGACTGTGAAGGGCTTTATAGATCAACAACAGAACCTTGAACCTGGCTCGGCATACTATCAGCAACCAGTGCAGAGCCCGGAGCATGGGTGTAATGTGCTCCCGGCGACCCGTCCCCATAAGGAGACGGGACGCCGCATTCTGCACTAGCTGCAGCCTCTGAACCAGGGACAAGGGCAGCCCCATGTAGAGCGCATTGCAGTAGTACAGCCTCGAGGTGACAAAGGCATGGATGAGGGCGGCCAGGTCCGGACCGGAGACGTACGGATGCAGCCTATGCACCAGGTGCAACTGGTGGAAAGCCGCCTTTGTGACTACCTCCACCTGCCGCTCCAGGTGGAGTTCTGCATCCAGCACACCCCCCGCAGACTCCGGACCTGCTGGGATATAGGAGGGCGAACCCCCCCAATCAGTGGGGCCACTACCTCCCTCGCCCTCCCCACCAGCATCACCTCCGTCTTATCGGAGTTAAGCTTCAGTCTGCTCTGCCACATCCATTCCGTCACGGCCTCCAAACACTGGGACAGCAGCAAGACAGCAGGGTCTGGGTCAGTTGAAAAAGAGAGGTACAGCTGAGTATCATCAGCATATTGGTGACATCGCACCCTGAACCCTCTCACGACCTCCCCCAAGGACTGCATATATACATTAAATAATAATGAAGACAGAATAGAACCCTGCGGAACGCCGCATGATAAAGCACGGGGGCAAGATGTCTCCTCCCCCAGCATCACCCGCTGGCTTCTCCCTGAGAGGAATGAGTGGAACCATTCAAGAACAGTCCCATCCAGACCTCCCAGGTCACGCAGCCATCTCAACAGCAGCCCGTGGTCCACGGTATCAAAAGCGGCCGAGAGATCTAGCAGGATGAGAAATGTTGAACATCCTGCATCCATCTCCTGGCGGAGGTCGTCGACCAATGCCACCAACGCCGTCTCAGTGCTATAGCAGGGACGGAACCCAGATTGAAACGGGTCCAGGAAACCGATGCTATCTAGATGTACCTGGAGCTGGAGTGCCACTGCCCGTTGGATAACTTGTTGTGAGTGTGTGGTGAGAGGCTGTGGAGAGTGCTTGTTGTGAGTGTCTGGTAACAGTTGTGGTAGTGTCCTTCCTCCAACCCGGTAAGTGTGGATCCTATTATTATCCGTATCTCACTTCCGTGGGCCCTGTGAACTTGTGTGAGTGTGCCCTATCCTCGCCTCTCCCCTTCCTGGGTTTTGACACTGGTGTTCCCCCTCACCACCCAACACTTTCCTTCCCTTCCGCTCCCCTGGAACGCGTGGGAAACCCAGCAACAACCAGTGGGCATTCACTCCAGATACCCAATGATGATATAGGCTGTGGGTTATACATTTGTATCCTAGAAGCCATCTAAGATCCTGAGGGTTTGTTTCCTAGCCTAACCATGCTGGTTTGAGTGTCTGACGAGCATGAGGCCCGGGTTACCCCCTGGTCCCTCTCCCCAAATTCCCACGGCCCTCACACAAGGGCATCTTGACTACACTTGTTATATGGATCCCTCACAGTCTGGCTTCTGTCAGGGGCATGGCACTGAGACAGCATTGGTGGCTTTGGTCGATGATCTGTGCCATGAAAAGGATAAGGGTCAGTTGATCCTTTGGGTCCTATTAGATCTGTTGGCTGCATTTGATACCGTTGACCACAAGATGTTGGTGACGCATCTGTGGGACAGTGCAGGGGTGGGATCATTCTTGAATGGTTCCGCTCATTCCTGACTGGGAGAACTCAGCGGGTGGTGCTCGGTGATCATTTTTCATCTCACCGAGACCTCACATCTGGGGTCCCGCAGGGTTCTGTTTTGTCCCCTCTCCTGTTCCATGTGTACATGCAACCACTCGGCGAGGTGATCCGGGGGTATGGGGTGAGGTGTCATCAGTATGTGGATGACATCCAACTGTACCTCTCATTTTCAACTGACCCAGGCCCGGCTGTCTTGGTGCTTACTCAGTGTTTGGCAGCTGTGGGGGACAGAATGAGGGCTAATGGACTGCGACTGAATCCTGACAAGACAGAGGTGATGTTAGTGGGTAAGTCAATGGAGATAGTGACCCCCTTGGTTGAGGGTGTGTGTCCTCCACTGACTTCCCAGGTGCGGAAACTGGGAGTGCTCCTCGATGCGAAGCTCCGCCTGGTTGTCCAGGTGGAGGCTGTGGGTGAGGAGTGCCTTCCACCAGTTACATCTGGTGTGGCGGCTTCGGCCGCTGGTTTCAGTTCCGGATCTGGCCACGATCATCCATGCTTTTATCACCTCTTGGTTAGACTACTGTAACGCGCTCTACGTGGGGCTACCTCTGATGATGGCTCGGAAGCTGCAGCTGGTGCAGAATGTGACAGCCCAGCTCCTGGTGGGGCTGGGCTGGCAAGAGCACATTACACCAGTGCTCTGATCTCTGCACTGGCTGCCAATAGTCTTCCAGGCCTGATTCAAAGTGTTGGTTTTAACCTGTAAAGCCTTACATGGTCTGGGCCCTGCCTATTTGCGAGATTGCCTCACTCCCTGGGTTCTGGACCAGCCCCTGAGGTCATATGGGGGTGTCCTGTTGGAGGTCTCCCGAGTTTCCTGGGGGGCCATGCAGGACAGGACGTTCTCGGTCACTGCACCACGCTGCACCTTTGGAACTCCCTCCCTGTGGGGGCCTGTCTGACTCCAGACCTCCCGGGTTTCCACAGGAATTGTAAGACCTGGCTGTTCTGTCAGACGTTTGGTGAGGGAGAAGGGTGAGGGTGGGGGGTGTTGGGTTGAGGGGGGGTCCTCTCCTCACTTTTACTTTTACTATTGTTATTATTGTGATACTTTTATATGTGTTATTGCATATTATTGATTTTGATATTGTTAGCCACCCCGGGTTGCCTGGCAGGAGAGGCGGGGTATAATTTAAATAAATAAATAAATAAATAAATAAATAAAATAAAGTCAGTCCACACACACACGCAGCAGGTCACATTCATGATTTATTACTTATTATTATTATTTATTATTTATTATTCATTATTATTAGCATTTATATAGCGCCAGCGATGTACCTGGTGCTTCACAAAGAATAAGATAGACACGGTCCCTGCCCGAGAGCTTACAATCTAAAGACAGGGGGAGGGGAGACAGGGAAGGGGGAACAGAGGGAGAGACATGGGATGCAACATTCATGAGGATGTGAGAGGTCAGGTACATGTTCTTGGCTTGGTTACAGTAATTTATTTATTTTTTATTTATTTATTTAAAATTTATATCCCGCCCCTCCTGCCCACAGGGCAGCCTGGGATGGTAAACAACATTCATTAAAATAATATAAAGTTTTTAAAAACAATTTAAAATACAGTATGTGGGGAAAATCCCCCATCCCCATCCCTTCCCTACCCCTCGTCAAAAGTCTGATGGAACAGCAAGGTCTTGCATATACACCGAAACAGGAGGAGAGTGGGAGCCAGCCGAGCCTCCTCCTGGAGCAAATTCCACAGCACAGGGGTGACCACAGAAAAAGATCTAACATCAGTGGCAACCCGCCTCGCCCAGGGAACCTCCAAAAAGGCTCCCACGGACGATCTCAAGGGTCGCACGGGTACATGGGGAGTGAGGCGGTCCCAGAGATAAGCAGGACCCAGGCCATGAAGGGCTTTAAAGGTTAAAACCAGTACCTTGAACCTGGCCCGGTGCTTTATAGGCAGCCAGTGCAGAGCCCGGAGCACTGGTGTCATGTGCTCCCTGCGACCCGCCCCCATCAGAAGATGGGCCATGGCATTCTGCACCAGCTGCAGCCTCCGGACCATTTTTTCAAGCAGCCCCATGTAGCGTGTGTTGAGGTAATCCAACCTCGAGGTGATGAAGGCATGGATGACAGTGGCGAGGTCGGAGTCTGAGAGATGGCCGAAGCCGCCGGACAAGATGTAACTGCCAAAACGCACTCCCCGCCACGGCCACAACCTGAAATTCCAAGCTGAGCCGTGAATCGAGGAGCACATCCAGACTCCACACTTGAGACACCATGGGGGGACGAACCCCCCCAACAAGAGGAGATTCAACCACCCCCAGGCTCCCCAAGCCCTCGCCCACCAACATCACCTCCGTCTTGTCAGGATTCAGCTGCAGATGGCTCAACCTCATCCAAGCCCCCACAGCTGACAGGCACTGGGAAAATAAGGAGACTGCATGGCCTGGGTCG